>CP139502.1:89284296-89500184 GCA_021014915.2 Artemisia tridentata subsp. tridentata | reverse complement strand
TATATGAATGGGCTTCATGGGCTTGACATGGATTGGATTGGGTTTGTAGATCATATAATGGCTATTCTTACTTAACCACTAACCTATTAGATTAGCCCAATCCAATAGCCCATTATCTAATCTATGACATCTTCTAAGACACATTACAAAGTTAGGAATACGAGAATGACCAACACTTTCTTAATGCTAACAAGAAGATTGTTAACTTATGTTTTGCAGATGATCTATTTTTATTTGGTCGTGGGGATGTTACTTCTGCTAAGGTTATTATGGAGGCTTTGGAGGAGTTCAAGAATGTTTCGGGGTTGGTGCCTAGTCTCCCGAAGAGTACTGCTTACTTTTGTAATGTGCCTCATGCGGTTATAGCAGAGATTTTGAGTTCCTTGCCTTTTGTTGAATGTATTCTTCATGTCAAGTATCTTGGCATCCCGTTAATTTCTTCTCGGTTATTATATAGAGATCGTAAGGTGCTTGTTGAAAGGCTTCAAAATCGAATTGCTAATTGGAAGAACAGGTTCATATCCTTTGTGGGTCGACTTCCTTCTTGTATTATTCACGATCTTGAACAATTAACGAGAGGTTTCCTTTGGTGCCAAGGAGAAATGAAGAAAGGTAAGGCAAATGTGGCATGGGAAAATGTTTGTAAACCAAAAGCAGAAGGTGGTTTGGGGCTTCGTCATCTTGATATTTTAATATAGCTCCTATGGCTTCGCATAGTTGGAGCATATTAACTCATATGGAATCATTATGGGTTAAATGGGTTCATACATATAAGCTTGATGGTCGGAGTTTGGGATGTTCCATGTTCGGCTGATATGAGTTGGGGATGGCGGAAACTTCTACTGATTCATGATACTATTCGCCCTTTCATATGGAACAAGATTCAAAATGGTAAGTCTACCTTGATTTGGTTTGATAATCGGTGTGACTTAAGCCCTCTCAAAAGGATATTAACTACTAGGGTCAAATCACTTTCGGGCTTTTCTCTAGATGATTCGGTTTATGATCTTATTGATAATGGTGAATGGAGGTGGCCTTTCGATTGGGTTGTTCGATATCCGGAGTTATCTCAAGTGAATGTCCCTATTCTTCATAATGACACTCCAAATGTACGGCTTTGGTGTGACCTTAATGGCCATCTAAGGCCATTATCGGTGTCTCTTGTGTGGGATTCTATTAGGCTTCGGGGTGATGAGGTTGATTGGTTTCATATTATGTGGTTTCCTCATTATATTCTGAGGCATGCGTTTCACATGTGGCTTATTCTTAATCAGAAGTTGAAGACGCAGGATTTGTTAAGGCAATGGGATGTTGGTCCGGAGACTAACTTAAACCTGCTTCGATGTTTGTTGTGTGGTTTAGTTCCTGATCGCATATACATTTGTTCTTTGAGTGTTCTTCTTCTATTCAGGTCTAGTCTATGGTTCGTATTCTTTCCGGCTTGGATGCTATTCCTCCACGATTGGTTGATGTGGTGTCGTTCCTTAGTCGTATATCTAATAGTCTATCTGTTATAAGTGTTGTCTTGTGGGTTTTGCTTGCTGCTACTACCTATTGGCAAGAACGTAATTCAAGATTGTTTAAAAAAAAAGTCTATGTCTATGTGTGCTTCCCAGCTTTATGATGTTATTGTTTCAAATGTTCAGTTAAAGCTTGTGTCTCTTGTTTTCATAAGGTTTCTTGCTCTACTCGGATGTTATTAGATAAATGAAAGATCCCAAGTTCGTGTATGATTCAAGATGGGAGCTCCATTTGAGAGTTGTACTCTTTTTTTCTTTACCAAGGTTTTTCCCACTTTTTAAAGAAGGCAGTCTCATTTAGTGTATTATGCTCCCTATATGTTGTTGTTGGATTGGCTTGGAGGCATTTGTATTGATGCTTGGTATTCTCCGGAATGGCTTCCCGTCATGGTTTGTTGCTTAGTTGTTTATAGCTAGAGCTGTCATCGTTGTGTGGCATGTCATAAAAGATCTAGTGGTTTATCAAGCGTTTTGCTTGAGGTTAATGTAGTATTTTAACTACATTTTATTGTACTTAACTTTTCTATGATTGATATACTTTACCGGGGTAACACTTTACCCAAATAACCTGAGACATGTCACACGTTGCAGTTTTTTACACTCAGAGCATTAGTTAAAGGTCAATTTACATGATCATGTCCAACAAAACTCTACATTATGCACCAGGTGACCCTAAATTAGTTAACCGCTATGTGTGTTAAATATGCCTTGTTTTCACCATTTGTAACTTTTATTACTTTACATGCTACCACACATCTATTTAGAGTTTCAAAAAAATTAAATTGGCGGATGACACGTGTACCCTTGAGTGCCATTTAACCTTGTGCCATTTAACCTTCCCTAAGAAGTCTTATGCAATGTTCTGCCACTAACACTAACCTCTCAACGGGAGTTGAGATCGAACCCACACCATTATCTCAAATAGGACCTTCTTGACCAGTTCAATTGTGCTTTTGCGCTAGAGGGATGGTGCCACCACGGCAACAATCTAGATAACATGTTGTTTGGTTTAGATTTCAGTTCAAAAAATATTGTATCAATCTACTGAGTTAAGACACTATTAACCAAATGAATTGACACCCCTAGCTATTTTGAGTTTTTTACTTTCCTTTTTTATGGATAATACATCGTCATGTGCCTAGATATATTAAATATTGTAAGCAGTCAGTTCAGAACTTTCATGGCCGAGTTTGTTGTTGTATCTAATAAATTATTCCTTAAATTCAGGAAAATTATAAGAAGAGAGTAGGAGGTTGCAGGAGAGAGCAAAGCATGCATGCCTGCATGGACCAAACATAAAGAAACAAAAGCAAAAGAAAAATAAATGTCTGATCTCTTGGCTTTGATGAATTTTGGATATGTGGTAGATGATACCTCCATCAAGTTAAATCTACTCCAGATACAACCTCCCACAAATGATTTTTATCGATTCTAGTATATTGTATGTCAGTATATGGGTTGTTAGGTTTAAAGGATCTTAGTTAATTCATTGCCATGCTTATAATTAATTAGCACATCTTTTTTATGGGTAGAATTATTTGTATGGTGAGCAACAAAGATTGTTAAGACTTCATACTGAACTTAGCCTAGCTAGTGGTAGCCATAGTATCATATAACTAACGGGAGATGATATGCACATTCTATTTTTTTATTGTCACACTAAACTGTACAAGTAATTTAAAGCATGATATTAATATCATACAAGTATCTGATGCATTAATTAGAATGTCCCAATCAATAATCATTGCGTGCAAATCAATTCTCATAAATAAAACTAAAGGGATTGTGTTCCAATGGTACCCATATTGTGTGAGAAGCTCTTAAAACAAATTGTTGTGGGTTCAAGTCATGCTTAGCACATGTGAGATAGATTTGTGATGTAAACATTGTGAAATAGTTACAAATTGTTGTTCTAAAAAAAAATAAAATAAAATAAGATAAAAAAAAATTAAAAAAAAAAAAAAAAAATCCCATAACTAAAATGTTGATGCTTCAAGTCTTAATATGTGTGTCCGGGATTTGGTAAGAATAAAGTTAGATATATTATGCGTGTGTCTCTGTCTTAAAAAAAAACCTTAATGATGAACTTAAGGCCTCCGGTTTCATAAGATAATATAATTCTTATCAGTTAATCATTATAATTAAAGATGTTAAAAATAAAACAAAAATTTAATGTATTGAATTTGAGTTGAAACCTTACAAGAAAATAATGGTATCTACTTGTTCAACCTAGTAATAGTATCTACTTGTTCAACCTAGTACTAAAATTTCCATGTTAAGCTATAAGCACCATTGCACAAAAGTAATAAGAAACACAAATGTATTCTAATGAATATAATAGCAGTATGCTCGCACGATGCTGCGGCCATTAGTTAAGAAAAGTATAGCGATGAGTTAAGAAAAAGTATAGCGATGAGATTGTAGATATTGTGAAAGCAACAACAATGCCACTTCTTAGTATTGCAAAATAGAGAAGGTTGAGTTTACTATCTCGATTCAATATCAACTTTTCTACCAATGAGACTTTAGTTTAATGATATCCACAAGAATTGAAGTGTGCCTCAACTCATGGGTATAGCTATCAAATCACGCTTTCGAGATATGCAGTGTATATGATTAGTGTGAATGTTTGTTTTTTAAGAAAACATTGATCTTCTTATACTAAAATTTTTAACTGACTATTTAATGTGCTTCAAAAGTTGTGTAACTGAAATTTAATGATGATTTGATGATGGTTATTTTGTTCATGGCAAATGATTAAAAAAAGTATCATACTTGTCATGGTTTCCTCTTCAGGGTAGCGAACAAAATTTTTTGCTTTTGTGGGTAACTTTCTTTAAAATTCATCATCTTTAGGGTACTATGTGACATTTTTGCCATTCTGGAAAAAAAAAATTCTATTAGCTAAGAGGGGCAAAAATGTTCAAAAATTTCGCAAAATATCCTAAAGAGGATAAATTTGAAAGAAAAGTACCCACAAAAGCAAAAAATTTTGTTCGCTACCTGAAGAGAAATTGATTGCAAATATGATAACTTTTTAATCATTTCCCCTTTTGTTCACTAGGTAATTCAAGACCTGAACGTTTTTGTTGATCAAGTAATTCAATGGTAGACTTCTTTTAATTGCATAAAGAATCATAATTGGATAGCTTTATATTGTTGTAGTATGAGAAAAAAAAGTTGTATTCCTTAATATTTTAGGAGCGATAAGCAGTAAATGATTTTGTTGAAAAGCTTGTTTGGCAACAAAGCAACAAGTGTTAACATATTGTCGAACCAGTGGTTTGGATTTGGTCTCCTAAGTGGTTAAAGTTTATGGAGGTCCCAGGTTCAAACCTTTGGGAGAAAATTAATCCCAATGTGGTCACGGAGGTTCACCTGCGATGACTGAGGCTATCCAAAAGAGTAGTCGCCCTGGGATTAATAAGCTCGCAATGTCGAGTCGAAACCCAGGCTAAAAAAAAAAAAACCGAGACATCTCACGCGTTACAGTTTTTTACACTCGGAGCATTAGTTAAAGGTCAATTTACATGATCATGTCCAACAAAACTCTAGATTATGCACCAGGTGACCCTAAATTAGTTAACCGCTATGTGTGTTAAATATGCCATGTTTTCACCATTTGTAACTTTTATTACTTTACATGCTACCACACATCTATTTAGAGTTTCAAAAAATTTAAATTGGCGGATGACACGTATACCCTTGAGTGCCATTTAACCTTCCCTAAGAAGTCTTAGACCATGCGTACTGAAGCATGGAAGAGGCCTTTTTTTGCCCCACCGCGTCCCATAACACCCCGAATACCACTATCACCGGGCGTGGTTCTCCCAAAAAAATTTGAGGCGTTCTCCTCTCCACGCCCGCGCCCCTTGTTTCTGATTGGTTAATTCTTTGGTTGGTATTTGATTTAGCTCAAAATGAGGATACAAATCTATTTGATACAAATCTACTTACCGGAGATATAGATCGGAGAGAATGATACTTACCGAAGAAAATGGTGAAGAAGAAGTCATATTAGTGCAGCGGTTAAGATTACTGGTTACCCAGTGGTTGCTTTTGGTTTCTTACTTCATTTATTCAAGTGAAATGATTAATTTACCCTTTGCTGGTGTTGATCTCTTTCTGTACCCGTGCAAAGACTATAATTCTTTCTTTTTTTTAGCAATTAAAAAAACAGAAAAAAAAAAAAAAAAAAGGGTGCCACATGGCGCAAAACGCCCCTACTATCACTACACCACTTTTTCTAACAAGCCTCAGCATGGCCCACACTGCCACATGGCGCAAAACACCCCACTCTCTCTTACACACCACTACACATGGTCTTATGCAATGTTCTGTCACTAACACTAACCTCTCAACGGGAGTTGAGATCGAACCCACACAATTATCTCAAATAGGACCTTCTTGACCAGTTCAATTGTGCTTTTGCGCTAGAGGGATGGTGCCACCACGGCAGCAATCTAGATAACATGTTGTTTGGTTTAGATTTCAGTTCAAAAAATATTGTATCTATCTACTGAGTTAAGACACTATTAACCAAATGAATTGACACCCCTAGCTATTTTGAGTTTTTTACTTTCCTTTTTTATGGATAATACATCGTCATGTGCCTAGATATATTAAATATTGTAAGCAGTCAGTTCAGAACTTTCATGGCCGAGTTTGTTGTTGTATCTAATAAAATATTCCTTAAATTCAGGAAAATTATAAGAAGAGAGTAGGAGGTTGCAGGAGAGAGCAAAGCATGCATGCATGGACCAAACATAAAGAAACAAAAGCAAAAGAAAAATAAATGTCTGATCTCTTGGCTTTGATGAATTTTGGATATGTGGTAGATGATACCTCCATCAAGTTAAATCTACTCCAGATACAACCTCCCACAAATGATTTTTATCGATTCTAGTATATTGTATGATTCCAATGAACCATGTATTTATGTGGGGGCTGGACTATTTCAGTTTAAAGTATAAGCAAGTGAATTAACCTTATCTTATTTTTGTCATTAATTAACTTTTAAGATTAGTAACACCTATAAATACCATACAACTTTGCCCATACGAAAAAAATTAAAACATAACATCTTGTGTAATAATATTCCATCAATGGCGTTCAAGCAAAATATTGTACAAAGATTATTCAATCTACGTACAAGTAAATTCTCAAACCAAACCTTAACTAGTTTCCGCATTTCATCACCATCATCATCAAGTGATCAAACCATGGTTCCACCTAGTACCGAAGGCGTAGCGCCTGAACCGGGTGAAAACTCGATTTTTCGACGATTTCTCCAGCGTCGTCCACTCTACTTGTCTTCTACAGCCACCATGCCGGAAATCTTTCGGCCTAGCGGCGAGAAGCTTTTGGAGACGCTTAGGGAGATGGACATTGCTAGAAACCAAGCTCGGATCCAGATGGAGGGTGGATTGAGTGTGGATAATGCTAAGAAGATCCATAGAGCGTTGCAAATGGAGACGTTAAAGTCAAAATTGAGGAGTAGTAAGAGGAATCATGTGTCGTATGATGAGTTTATTCAGATGTGTGTGGATGGATGCTGTTCTAATAAAGATCAAGGGGCTGAACTAGCGAAAGTTTTGGATAGTTCGGGTTCTGTTATTGTCCTAGGAAACGTTGTTTTCCTTAAGCCTGAACAGGTTCGTTAATCTATGCTGTATAATAAAATATTTTGTTATCTTTTGCATGGCGCGGATACCCTTTTAATATGTCAAAGGTTTAAAATTAGTGCTTATTCACAAATTGATTAAAATCTAACGAGTTTTTTAAATTATGCAGGTTGTGAAAGCTATTAATGGGCTAATGGTTGAAGACAATCTTCCGGTCAAAGAACTCGAAGATATGGAACGTTGGAAGTCGGAGATAGACTACAAGGCCGAAAAGATGGTCCGACGTGAGCTATGGGTTGGATTGGGGTACTTAGTGCTTCAAACAGCCGCGTTCATGCGGCTAACATTTTGGGAACTATCATGGGATGTTATGGAGCCCATATGCTTCTATGTGACATCATTGTATTTCATGATAGGATATACATATTTCATAAGAACATCGAGAGAGCCTTCTTTCGAAGCCGTATTCAAGAGGAGGTTTCATGCGAAGCAAATGAAGTTGATGAGAAAGGAAGGCTTTGATATCGAAAAATATAACAAGTTGAAGAAAACTTTTGAGTCCCAACAGCCGTGGCCGAGGGAGATTGATCATAACAATCGAGCATACCTAAGTTTCTAATACACAATTTTATTTTATGACCAGCCCTTGTTTATGATTCGAAATCGGGGTTGATGTAAATAAATGATCGTGAGCGAGATTTTGAATTCGTATATTTGTTCTAACTTAACATCGATGTCACAATATTAATAACTATATCCGTCATGATTAAAACAATATTAATAAATAGGTACGTTATTGCCTTCTTGGACGCTATCACAAGCATCGATTGTAAGAACAGCACATGTATATATCACGTTTTTGGTAGTGTATAACACGATATCACCGATAATACAATGTCTAAGAACAAAAATCATGTAGATCTTAATTTGGCCTAAAATGGTACATTGACTCAAAACCTTGACATAAACTTATAATAATATAGTAATATCAAAATGAATATTTGATACATTCGTTAGCTTCTAGTTTTTCTATATCTGTTATGGTACACATATTTGCTAGCTAGCTGTAGATTAAAAGTCATATTGTTAAATTATGATAAAGTTGAAAACGGTCAAAAACATGTCTTCCGGGTGACAAGGAAATTCAATTTTGGGTTACAGTTCAACATAGTTCAATCCAGGCTTTTTAAGTTGGTCAAGTAGAGCAACTCGCTACATTGTTATGCGAATATGCGGTATATATAGTGTAGCTAATATTATAAAAAGATGTGCAACACATTCGTAGAAAGTGGCAAATTTTATGCGGTAACCATGCAAGAATCAATTTATTATACAACATTTATTTACTATTGTTTATGGTTCATTATATGAGATTTTGTCTTTTTTTCCTAAAATAGAGGGGTGTTTATTCTTGTTCATTGGATTGAATACTCAATAACAGTTAATACGTTCATTATAATGAAAATTTTCTATTATTAAAAATGTGGAAATATTTTTTGAATGTCCACACCTAAAAGTGTGGTAAAATTGCAAAAAATATTTATAATAAAAAGTGTGAAAACATTTGTGACACATATAAGTGTAGTTTTATTGTAATTGTACACACTTATATATGTGGATTGTTAATAGGTTTAATATATTCAATAAAATGTTACACCTCGCACATGTAGTCTTGTATGATTGTATCTTATAGCTTATAGTGTTTTTGTTTCTGGTTCCCAACTGTTACTAAGATGTATTGCATATATGTTACTAGGGGTATTCTTTTTAAGAACATTTATACGCATACTACCGAGGATAAGTGTTTTCTTTCAATCAAATTTGTTACTAGACATGAAGATTATATGTGATTATGTATAACGTTTTATGATAAATAAAATAAAAATCAAATAATTAAGATTATACAACATCGCCATTCATCAATTGGTGGCAATATATAGGATAAGCTGCTCTCTAGCCTTGATCATATGTATATTCCGCGTGTAAATCTAGTTTATTACTAACTGTGACATCTAATAATACTTATTTGACATCTTATATTATTTTTGCTTTATGATGACCACAATCATATATAAACTGATTTGACTCCCAATCATCACAGTTTCTTTTAAATATAGTGTATAAACTAAGTTTTAAGAGCTTGGTCACTATCGTGATGTTAATATATTTTTAACAGTATTTAAACAAGTGGTTTGATGAAGTGGCTATGTGATATGTCTGTGTTGGGAACACGTCTTAGATAATTGAAGTATTAATCATATTATGTAATAGGTTGCTTAGGCCTTTAGGTTAGTTAGGATTCTACGGCCTGTGTAGAAGGCTCATGAACCGTAGGCTTTTATTCATTTCTCTAAATGGGCTGAGCCCCATGTTACTTGTTTCACTATAAATACCTCTCCCATTGAAAGGAAGGGTTGTTGGTTAATTGATTATTAATTTTCATTATACTTGTGATTAACCTAATCATTCTCTCTCTCTAAATCTGTCTAGTAACCGTGAGATTAATAATAAGACCTATCAAGTGGCATCAAAGCTAAACAATGATTTAGGAATTTTTTTGTGTTTCACGTTACTGTTCATCAGTCATTTTTCCGAGTTAGGAAAAATTGAAATATTTCCGAGTTAGGAAATTGTTCCGAGTTAACAAAAAGTTCTAAGACTTAATTTTTCCGAGTTAGGAATTGTCGAGTTAAGGAATTGTCGAGTTACCAAAAGGATCTAAGTTAACAACCATTTCCGAATTAAGAAAATTTTCCGAGTTAGGAAATTGTTCCGAGTTAACAAAAAGTTCTAAGACTCAATTTTTCCGAGTTAGGAATTGTCGAGTTAAGGAATTGTCGAGTTACCAAAAGGTTCTAAGTTAACAACCATTTCCGAATTAAGAAAATTTTCTGAGTTAGGAAAAGATTTCCGAGTTAACTTCACAATTTTCCAAGTTTGGAACAAGAGCAATTTCTAAGTAAGATTTAACATTTCCGAGTTAGAAAAATTGTAAATCTTCCAAGTTAAGAAAATTTCAAATCTTCCGAGTTAGGAACTTTTTTAAACCTTCCAAGTTAGGAACGTTTTTTAAATCTTCCGAGCAAGGAATCTTTCAAATTTTCGAGCAAGTAACATTTTAAATTTTCCGAGTTAGGAAACATTAAATCCTCCATGTTAGGAATTGATTAGTGAACCCTCCGAGTAAGGTAATTTCCAAGTTAGGAAACAAATTGTGCATATGTGATAACAAACGAACACAACTCCTATTTCCTTGAAACGATCCAACATCCACAGGTTACAACGCGATGTCTCAACCTCCAAATTTCAACTACTTCAACAATCAACAATAACAGTATCGACAACAACAACCGTATCAATGACAGTACCCTCAACCACTGTATCAACAATAGTACCCTCAACCACAGTATCAACAACCACACATCCTCATGCAGCAACACCAAATTGTCCCTCAACAACAATTTACACAACCACAACCAATGCAGAATTACCAACTTCCTCCAAAGAAACCTCACTGGTTTGACAAGATGTGCGATGCGATAAGCAGTCAACAATCCCGACACGAGGCAGGATCTTTAGATACACCACTAATGCTTACTCCGGGTAATTACATGCGGTGGTCGAGTCGTTTCCTTCAATTTATCGAGCAGAAGAAACCCCATGGTAAGTACATGAAAAAGGTCATTATTGAAGGACCATACACAGTACCTACAACTACGGTTCCAGGTGATGCCAATGCAACTCCTCCAAGAGCAGCAACTACAATTCCTACTCCTGTTGCTCAACTCACAACAGAACAAGTCCAACAACAAGAAGCTAATGAATTGCCAATGTCTTATATACTTCAAGGAATTCCAAATCCTATCTTCCGAAGCATAGATGCACAAAAGACAGCCAAGGATATGTGAGAACATGTACACCTTCTTATGGAAGGTACTGAGTTAAATCAGGAGGACATGGAATCTAAACTCTACATGGAATATACCAATTTCATGATTGAACAAGGGGAATCGTTGGAGTCATACTACCACAGGTTCACAAATATCGTCAACGACTTGGACCGTTACAACATCAAACTACCCAGGATTGCAGTGAACTCTAAGTTTTTGGGGTGTCTCGGACCAGATTGGCAAAAGTACGTGACGTTTGTTCGACAAGCCAAAAAGATAAACGACGTTTCTTATGGGTTATTGTATGATTACCTTAAACAACACCAATCTGAAGTTGACAAGGACAGAGCAGCATGTAAAGGATTCACGCCATCATCAACTCCAAACTCACTTGCCTTGATGGCTCAGTCTCATTTTGCACCACAACCACCACAGAGTTTTGTCCAACCATCAAATTACACCGCCCATCCCTCACAGAATTCATCAACCCAAATCGTCCCATATGAAGCACCACCACAATATTCTGACAATCAACTGGTGTCATACGACAACAATGATTCAATGATGTACACCAACGTTGAAAATGATGAAGACGATGCGTTCAACTCATTGAACGAGGGATTTGCTCTAATTGCCAAAGCATTTAGCAAATTCTCAAACAAATCCAACAACCGCCTAAGGTCTTCTTCGAACACCCGTAACCAGACAGTTGTTAATGATGGCAGAGTTGAGATACAGAACAGGGCTTCAGGGAGATACGGTTCAGGCAGCTATATGGGGAATTCAGGTGGACAGAGGTTCAATACAGCTGCCAGCAGTAGGAACAGTGTTGGTAACACACAGCGAAGGGCAGAAATTGTTGAGACTGGGAATTCTGGGATTGGAAACACCGGGATCAAATGCTACAACTGTGGGGGAAAGGGTCACGTAGCCAATGCATGCCCCAAGCCAAGAACCAGGAGGAGTGCATATCACAAGGAAGCTCTTCTTCTGGCCCTCAAAGATGAACGTGGAGGCACTCTCACAGAAAAGGAGCAAAGCTTCATGGCGAATGCTTACTCAGATGATGACATAGATGACCTAGAAGCAGCTGTGATGTTAATGGCTAATATGCAGGAAATGACCATGGGTGAAACAGGCCCGGTTTATGATACCGATGGCTTGTCTCAGGTACCTAATTCGAAATGTCTTATTGATAAAATTGTATCACCCTCTGCATCTGCATCAGCTGAAGAAATTCTTGGACAAAATGATTCATCATTATCATCTCAAGTCGATGACCAAATAAACACCGTCGTTACATTTGATGAAGATTAAATTAACCCCGTTGTTTCATTTTATGATCCTCCTTCTGATGATAATAATGATCAATATGAACAAGATAATCTTTTGCCTGATCCAGATTCAGAGCTCATGACCCTAATATTGACCACCCAAACACAGTTAAATACACAGAAATCCCAAATTGAAAGGTGCAATGAAATAAACAGAAATCTAAAAGCAAAAGTCGCATTGTTAACTAAGGATCTTGAGTGTTACAAGCTTCAACTTTCGAATTATGAAACTAAAGAACAACGAGAGAAAAGCTGAGGCTGCATTCCAACAATCTTATGCGAAAGCACAAGATTTAGAACATCAAGTTCGTGAATTAAACATTTCCAAAAGTGAATTAATTTTAGAAAAGGAACAAGAGAAATTAGATTTTCGAAGACAGGTTGACATTCTACACTCTGATCTTACTAAAACTAAAAAAGAGTTGTCCACTTGTCAAAATGATTTTTCTGAACACCGACAAAGTTCGAGGAAACGAGTTGATTCATATCTTGAGGAAATTCTTGCATTGGAATCCAAACTCAAAGAATTTCAAAACGTTGTGTATAAAACTGGTGAATCAATAACAACCATACAAAAGTTAATGGTAAAACCAGCTCCCAAAGGGTATGGATTTGCTATTGAAAGTGACAAACCAAGTTTTTTACATAAAGCACTCAAGGAAACTCCAAAGTTGTATAGTGCTGAACATTTGCTTGATGATTCTTTTATGCGTGTTGTTGTTTACAAACGTGAAGAGGAAATAGAACAGGAGGATGAAAGTCGGTCTAAAATGAGTCAAGTCCATTTTCATAAACAATATGATTATTTTCGAGTACCTCATATTAGCAACAATTTCGTCCCGCAACAAGAAAAATCAGAACCAACATGGTCTGTAAGTGCAATAAATGCATCTCCTGAAGTATTCCCTGTAACCAATGAAGCACAAGCAAATAACCCTTTACAAAATCAAGGTGTAGTTTCTTCATTGCCAAAACCATGTCATGTCCTTCGATATTTTAATACTTTTATGGAGGACATAAAATTTTTGGAAGACGCAATTGAACGAAACTCTGAAATAAAAGTCTCTACTTTTCTTTCTCCTTATGAAAAGGAAAAGAGAGAAGTTTTTCAACAACAATTTTTACCACACGTTCAACACTTGTGACTTTGTGCTACACATTGGGAACAGGAACTGCAATCGGACGTTGCATCAATGATGAGCATTTTCAAAGCAAAAGACGACAAAATCTTGAAACAAAAATTTCAAAAGAAAACTTTGGAAAAAGAAGCAGATCAACTTTTGGAAAATGTTCTATGTTCTGATGTTATTTCTGTTATTATGAATTCTATTTTTGTGGATTGTAATGATATGACTGTTGATGCTCATACTGTTGATATTGAGATGTTGCGTGTTGAGATCGATAATTTGAGACAAAAAAATGAGAGACTTAAACAAGTCAATGATGATGTGAAAAATGATTTTTCAAAAGAAATTTGCAAACTCAACCAGAGGTTGCAATGGTGTCAAACTCAGAGTCTCGCCTTTGAGTTAAAACTACAAAACCAAAACACATATTTGTCCTTTCAAAACAGTCATGCTTCTGAAAATCTGATTTAGAAATAAAATGTTGTTTTAAAACAGCAAATTTCTAAATACGAAAAGGACATCGATAAAGTTTGCCAAAACCGAAATGACACTTTTCGATTAAATCGAGAATTGGATTCTAAAATTCAACAACAGAAACACATCATCATTGAATATAGAGAAAAAATAAATGTACTTGAAAAAGGGAAAACTGTCAACAAGAAAGTGATTAAACCAGGCATGTATAAAGTAGACAAAATACCTAAGAAAGCATCTTCCCATAACACTAATGTGCATACTTCGACTTCTACAGGATTAGGCCCCTCTTCTAAGGTTAGCAGATCCAAGACTGCCAAGAAGACTAGTGCTTGGAAACCTAAGAACAGCTCACCTAAAGATCAAGAAGTAGAAGTTCACACTAGGCATTTGAATAAAAAGCAAGTTATATCTAGAGTAGAATCAAGCTTTAAGACGTGTAATTCTAATTCTGATGTAACGAATGCTGAAACTTTGAATGATTCGAATAATGCTCTTATTGATGCATATTGTGTGTTTTGTCGTACGAGTGTTTTGTCTGGTAATCATAAAAATTGTGTTGCACATACCCTTTTGTCTCGTAAGCAGAAACGTACAACTGGCATTTCCTCTAGGCTCACTACCGCTGCTAAGTCAATCTTAGGAAAACCGCCAAAAGTAGTTTCTAAGACAACCGTTGTTAGGAAATTAAGCTTAAGCAGTTAAGACTGTTGGAGGTAACAGTTAGGACTGTTGAAGATTGAAGTTAAGACTGCTGAAGAGTGTTGAAGACATGAGCAGTTAAGACTGCTGAGTGAAGAAGTTAAGACGGTTTATGATTTATGTAAAGTAGATAAATATGGAAAATATATTGTGTATATCGTATAAGAATAGATTGATAGTTATCTTGTACAGGAATCCTTAGTCTATAAAAGGATTGCCTAGGTTAACATACAGAGGTGTGAGTTCATACGTATTATAGAGATTCAAGGTTGTAAACCCTAGTGATAGGAGATCACTCGTATTATTATTCTAATAATATTGAATCGTTGAAGGTTATTTATTATGTGTTCTTTGTTTCATTCGAATCATACAAAACATATAAGGTCTTCTAAGTGCTAGCTAGTAAATTCCGCGTGCTAGACTACGTGTAATTCTTAGTATCACATCTAACACAAGGAGTGTGTGTAGATCCGGTCAAGTGGTATCAGAGACAGGTTTCTGATACATAGATTTAGAAGATCCGAGAAGAACAAAGATGGACATGGAAACAACACCATCCACAACCAATATTGCTGCTAAGCTTCCTATGCTTAAACCTAATGAGTTCGATATGTGGAGACTTCGTATTGAGCAGTTTTTCCAAGTGCAAGACTATGCACTATTGGTGATTATTGAAGATGGAAACTCTTTTACCCCTGTTGAAACAACAACTGTTGTTGAAGGTAAATCTGAGACTATAGTGCAGACAAAGCCAACCACTAATGAAGAGAAGGCAAGGTACAAGAATGATATTAAGGCTAGAAGTTTGCTTCTGATGACCATTCCCAATGATCAGTTGCTGAATTTTAGTAAGTTCAAGTGTGCTAAATCTCTTTTTGAAGCTATTGTTGCAAGATATGGTGGGAATGAAGCCACAAAGAAAACCCAGAAGACCCTTCTCAAGCATCAGTTTGAAAACTTTACTGCAACAAGCAATGAGTCGTTGGATCATATGTTCAATAGGCTTCAAAAGTTGGTGAGTCAATTGGCTGTTTTAGGAATTGAGATGCCTCAGGAAGATCTCAACTCTAAGTTTCTGAGGAGTCTACCAGCTGAATGGGCTATGCATGTGGTAGTATGGAAAAACAAGCCTGATATAGATTCCATGAGCTTAATGGATCTATATAGCAACTTCAAAATAGTTGAACATGAGATTAAGAAGTCTGCTGGATCAAGTTCAAGCTCAAGCTCAGGGAATTTGGCCTTTGTATCAACTCCCAGTTCCTCAAGTCCAGATGAAGAAGTGCAAGTTGGTGGAGCAGTTGGAACTGCTAGTGCAAATCTTGGTACTGCTAGCACCTCAAGCAGTACTAGTGGACTTTTGAATGATGATACTTATTGTGCTTTTCTGACCACTCAGCACAATGGAAGTATGTTGACTCATTCAGATCTTCAAGAGATTGATGAAGATGATATTGAAGAGATGGATATTAAGTGGCAGCTCTCTCTTCTCAATTTGAGAGCTAGGCGATTCTTGAAGAAGACTGGCAAGAAAATTGTCATAAACAGTAATGATGTTGCAGGGTATGACAAGTCCAAGATTGAGTGCTACAACTGCCACAAGAAAGGTCATTACTCAAGGGAGTGCAGATTGCCAAGTCAACAAGATGGAAAGAGTAGAGCATATGGAAACAAGTCAAGAGTTGTGGAGGTTACTGATTCAAGCTCGAAAGCCATGGTTGCTATTGATGGCTTAGGATTTGACTAGAGCTATATTGCAGAGGAGGAAGCAGAAGCATCTACAGAGGTTGCTCTCATGGCATTTTCTGATTCTGAGGTTTCAAAATGTTCTAAATCTTGTGAAGCTTAAAAAGAATTAGAAACACTTAAAACAAGATATGAGAGTCAGTGGAAGGAATTAAAAGAAACTGCTTTTAGCTTAGCAAATCATAAGAGAGCTTTAGCTGTGTTAGAAGAGAAAATTGTTCATTATCAAAACAATGAGTCTAAGTTTTCTGATGATATGATTATTGTTAAGAGAGACTTAATGTTTAGAGAGAATGAAATTACTGTTTTAAAACATGAGCTAGAACAGGTTAAGAAAGCTAAGGAGAACATACAGATGAGTATAGACACACTAGAATGCACATCAAAAGGTGTTCAAAAGATAATTGAGAGTCAGATCCAAAATAAAGCTAAGTCAGGCCTAGGATATAAGTCTGTCCCACCTCCTTATAGAGGAACTCCATCACCTAAAGGTATAGACTTAGAACACACAGGACTCCCTGAATTTCAATTACCTGAGCTTAACTATGGTCCTCAACCCAAAAAGGATGTAGTTGATAAACCTGTGTTTGTAAGTGCAAGTGATAAGTCACTATCTGAGGAAAAGGTGTCTTCTGATAGGTCATCACCTAAGGACTCAGATGCTCCAACCATTGAGGAGTAGACTTCTGATGATGAGGATGATCAGGCTGTGGTTAAGCCTGTTAGTGATAAAGTAGAGGAACCAAAAGTTCCAAAGATGGTTAAACCTGAGACTGTTAGGCCTAGATTAAATGCCAAACCTTTTAGACCAACAGTTAGGTATGCAGAGATGTATAGAACCACAAACAAGCCAAGAGGTAACCAGAGGAATTGGAATGACCTCAAATCCCACCAATTAGGAAAGGATTTTGTTTGCTATAGGAAAGCTTGTTACTCTTGTGGTAGCTTTGATCATCTTTCAGCTTTTTGTGATAAGTATGTTAGAGGGTATTCAAACAAAAGCATGTGTCTAGAAAGACCTAAAACTCCTCCTAGGAATGATAAAATGATACCCAGGTCAGTTCTTTTGAGGTCTGGACCTAGAGCAGTTCAAACTGCTAGACCAGCAGTTCCGACTGTCAGACCTATGAGACCAATTCACCCAAGGCCACCAGTTCAAAATCCAATAACTGTTTTTAAACCATCATACAAAACTGGTAAAAGAACTTTTTATGAGAAAGCAGTGGTGAAAAACCAAGTTTGGAAACCTAAGGTAACAACTGCCAAGCCAGCAGTTCCAACTGCTAGCATGGTAATTGGTACTGGTGTAAATAAAAACACTGCTAAAGGAAACATGGGTAATGGAGTGAATGCTTCAGCATGTTGGGTATGGAGACTAATTAAACCCAATGGTGCTAAGACTGTTTTAAAAAGAATGAATTATGTTGATGCTAGAGGAAAGCCTAAGTCTGTTTTGGCTTGGGTTCGACAAGAAAACTAATTTTTCTTGTTATATGCATTGTTAGTCATATGCTTGTATTTGGTTTCTTTTTTTTTTTTTTGGACTAACAATTACAAGATTGGAAAGAAAACACCAAGGGATTATGAATGCTTGATGTTTTGGACTAAATGGTGTTCTGGAGATTAGTATGTGATCTTTGCATACAACAAATGGTAATTGGTTCACCATGTCTTATCCACATAAGAACCAACTAGTCCAGAGCAAACGGTTTCTAGTCAAGACTAATCAAATCCGTTGATGGTTGACAATTTACCAAAAATTGTATGGTTATCAGCTCACCATATCTAAATGTGAAGAGTTGGCTAGTCCAAAGCAAACGGTTATTGATAAAGACATATCAAATCCGTTGATAGCTGATAGTTTGCTAAAAACTATGTATGAGCAATGTTATTTTAAAATTCTATTTCAAAAAGTTGGTACGGCTCAATAAAATTTTTCAACAGTTGGGACGGTTAGTACAAAATATTGGTACGGTTCAACCAGTCGTTATAACTGACGTGTCGGTAATTAATTTTGGAGTAAAAACTAGCCGTTGGCGGTTTGTTGCATTTTTACTGGATGAATTACGGATTTCGAGGGATCCTCATATAGATATTTTAACTTTTATTTTATTATATTCTTATATTAAAATAAATAGTTACCATATTCTTTAAGTCGGTCAACTTGAAACCCTACAACTCTCTCCATAAACTCTCAATATTACTTTCATCTTCTATCTTTTCACTCAAACTTATTACTATTCACGGCTGTTAATTAATATTTTCTACTAAGAATGGCAAAATTGGATTTTGCTAAGCGTCACAACCAGGTTGCGTTTTTAGAGAAAACAGAGCAAGGAGATGGGCCAAAATTTTATGAGGTTGTGGACTTTCTCAACCACTCTCACATAAGGTATGCTCTAACTGTTTCTCCTACTCTTTATGTTTCGCACATCACACAGTTCTGGCAGAATTCATCTATCTTGACAAGTGATGATGGAAACTTAGAAATTCATACTAAAGTAGATGGCATTAAATTTGTTGTTACCGAGTCTATACTTAGGAGACATCTTAAATTAAATGACTCAGATGGTATTCACACTATGCTAAATACTGAAATTTGGGAAGAACTTGAAAAAATAGGGTATAATACATCTGAACATAAATTGACTTTCCAAAAAGCATGTTTTTCACCCCAATGGAGATTTTTGATACATACTCTTCTATGCTGTTTAAGTAATAAAAAGACTGCTTGGGAACAATTCAATAGCAATATTGCTATTGCTCTCATTTGCTTGTCTACAAACAGGGTTTTTAACTTTTCAAAATATATTTTTGAGGGTATGGCATCAAATGTTGATAGTAAAACAAAGTTTTTAATGTATCCCAGGTTTGTTCAAACAATTTTGAATAAAAAGAAAAACTTGCTTACAAAACCAACTGAAATCTTTGCTACGCCTAGTCTACAATCAAAGGTTTTTCAAAATATGACTATGGCTAGTAGACTTTTTGAAGGGGAACCTGTTCCACTGTTTCCTCAAATGATTCAAACTAAGTTGGGTGAAGGTTCAGCAGTTCCAACTGATCCCCATCACACATCCACTCAAGTATTTGAAACAACCCAACAACCACCTATCACTTATAGGAGAAGGTCTAAACCTAGTCTAACTAGGGTTGTGACTGAATCCTTGCCCAAAGATTCACCTCTCATAGCAGGTAATACAGCTAGAAGTGATGAGGGTAGTTCTTCACAAAATGAATTGATGGCTTTATGTACCAAGTTAGTAGCCAAGGTTGACACTTTGGTGAAGGAGCTAAAGCAAACCAAGGAGGAATTCAAAGCTCACAAGGAGACTTTTGCCAAAGTTTATACTAAGCTAAAAAAAAAGGGTAAAGAAGCTTGAAGAACACTTGAAGAAGAAAAGGGCAAGAGTGGTATTGGATGAAGATTCTGATGATAATAATTCAGATGGTTCAGACGGGGATGATGAAAATTCTTCCAAACAGGGGAGGAAATTTGGTAATGAGAGGAAATTTGGAGATAAGGATAGATCAGCATCTTAGGGGAGGTATGAAGAAAGTTCTGAACAAGATCAAGGTTTTGATATTGGTTCTGGTTCTGGTAAAGTTCATGAAGAAACAGCTGAGACACATCAAGCAGTGCCAAATGAAGAAGCAGTTCAAACTGCTGAGACAGAGCAAGTAACAGTTCAAACTGCTGGGTTAGAACAACAAGCAGTTCCAACTGAAGAAACTTCTGCTGAACAGGTTTATGAAAGGAAAAGAGCAGATAAAGGAAAGAAACCTATGACATCTGAAGAAGTGGCTGCTGTTCAAGAACTTGAAAGGCTTAAAAGGTTGAAACCAAAAACTAAAGAACAGATAGATCATGATGCAGAGGTTGTAAGGCAATTAGTAGAAGAAGATTTGGCTAAACAAGCTCAGATTGCTCATGATGAAGAATTGTCAAGGAAGATGGCTGCTGATGATATAAGGAATATAGCTGAATTCATGGAAAGAAAAAGATCAAATGAAGTAGATCAAGAAGAATTCAATGAACAGTTGCAATATTTTCTGGATTCTGATGTGATTGTAAGAGCACAAGCTTCTATGGTTCTTAAGGATAAAGAATTGAATGAAGATGAGAAGACAGAGGAGCTTAAGGAATTTATACTCAAGAAGAATGGAGTTGCAATGTGGGAAGATCTGATTCATAGAATAAATGAAAGACAGAAGTCAGGGTACAAGACTAAGTTACCAACAAAGAAGGAACTTGTTAAGGATATGAAGCATTATTTGAAGAACTCAGCAAATTACTCAATGAAAGATTTCAAGGGAAAGTCTTATGCTATAATTGAAAAAGAATTATGTGAAACTTATGCTATTTTGAATTCTCCAAGAAGAAGTGTCAAAACAGGTAAGAAGAGGGAAGCAGAATCTATGGAATCAGAAGTTGCTAAGAAACAAAAGTCTGATGAAGAAGGATTAACTGATGAGAAGATCAAAAGCATGATGGTGATTATTCCAGAGTATTCTTACATTAAACCTTTGCAGGTCAAACATCCAATCATTGACTGGGAAGTGTTTACTGATGGTAGGATGAAGGGATGGAATATTATTAGACTTGGAGATATTTCTGAAAGATATAAGTTGTTTGAAGATTTACTTAAAGGCTTTGACAGAGAAGATCTAAATCAACATTGGAGTTTAGTGAAAGAAAAATTCAGAGATATTGATCCTGTTGAAGATAAAGACAAAGAACTATGGGTTCAATTGAAGAGAATATATGAACCAGATGGTGGAGAATCGATATGGAGATTTCAAGCTCAAATCAAGGATATTTCTTGGAAGTTATTTGGTACATGTGGAGTACACAGAGTATCTACAAAGGATGGAATAGAGATATATATGCTGGTTGAAAAGAATTATCCACTCAGACCAGGTGTTTTGACAATGCTGGTATTTGCTAAACTTGAAGCTAATGAAGAGTCTGAGATGGCTGATATGCTAGTGAAAAAGATATTCAACCTTGCACAAGAAGTAAAAGCTAGATCTAAGAGATTGGCTTGATGGGTATTTGAAAGAATTTTCAGCATTAAGAAGAAGAAGCTTAATTTGAAGAAACTTAGTGATTCGGGAAGAAATCATAAGTTTAGGGGAGGATTGTTAGGAAATTAAGCTTAAGCTGTTAAGACTGTTGGAGGTAACAGTTAGGACTGTTGAAGATTAAAGTTAAGACTGCTGAAGAGTGTTGAAGACATGAGTTGTTAAGACTGCTGAGTGAAGAAGTTAAGACGGTTTATGATTTATGTAAAGTAGATAAATATGGAAAATATATTGTGTATATCGTATAAGAATAGATTGATAGTTATCTTGTACAGGAATCCTTAGTCTATAAAAGGATTGCCTAGGTTAACATACAGAGGTGTGAGTTCATACGTATTATAGAGATTCAAGGTTGTAAACCCTAGTGATAGGAGATCACTCGTATTATTATTCTAATAATATTGAATCGTTGAAGGTTATTTATTCTGTGTTCTTTGTTTCATTCGAATCATACAAAACATATAAGGTCTTCTAAGTGCTAGCTAGTAAATTCCGCGTGCTAGACTACGTATAATTCTTAGTATCACATCTAACACAAGGAGTGTGTGTAGATCCGGTCAACCATGGACAAGACCATAGATGCTCCCAGTAAAATCCACCCAACCAGTGCCTTTACTAAGAGAAAAGCAGAATCTAGTTGGACTTGGCAGCGTTGGCTTCAGCACAAACCTAGTTTTACTTGGTTACCCAAACTGTCTTATAATTGTGCTACTAACCCAACGGGTTCCACCGTTACTGTCTCTCCATCTGCATTGTCTTCTTGTGATGCAGGTGATTCAAATCGTACTATGGATTGTTGATTGCGGGTGTTCCCGACACATGACAGGCAACCTAAATCTTCTGGTAAACTTTGTTGAAAAGTTCATAGGAACTGTCAGATTCAGGAATGATCAGTTTGCCGCTATCATGGGCTATCGGGACTATGTCAACGGGAACATCGAAATCAGCCGTGTATACTACGTTGAAGGCCTTGGTCATAACCTCTTCTGCGTTGGTCAATTTTGTGATGGTGACTTGGAAGTCGCATTTAGGGAGAAAACTTGCTTTGTTCGAGATCTACACGGAAATGATCTTATGACAAGAAAACGTGGAACGAATCTGTACACCATTTCATTATCAGATATGACCGCCTCTTCTCCAATATGCTTACTCTCTAAGGCACAATCAACAAAAGCATGGTTATGGCATAAGCGTTTGTCTCACTTGAATTTCAAAACAATGACTGAACTTGCATGTCATAAGTTAGTCGACGGTCTTCCTAGATTTCGGTATGCCAAAGATCACCTTTGTCCGGCGTGTGAACATGGGAAAGGCACTCGTGCTCGCTTTCCTCCAAAAATCGAGCACAGTACGGATCATGTACTCCAGCTTCTTCATATGGATTTATGTGGTCCAATGCGGGTCCAATGCGGCTTGAATATTGACGGGGGCAATCGGGCCACCACGTCCGTGCATTGTGGGTTGGCACAGCTCCTCCATCGTTCGGAGATCGGGAGCTGGCATGTGATTATCACCACCCACCAGCGGGGGTTGATTGTGTGGTTCATCGGCCATTTCCTCAACGTTTGAGAAATGAACACGGTGATTGTGACGAATAATCCTCTCGGGATTCGATAGTGGTGAAAGAAGAGGGTGAGAAGTAGAAGATCGGGTGTGCATACACCAAAAACAAACAAAAATGAAAATCAAAAATCTTTTTGTATTTTTGGTTGGGAATTATTTTTGGCTTTTTAAATATATTGGAAAACAAAAGACTTTATTTTCTTTTTGGTAACCGTTACGTTAACCGTAACCGTTTCCTTTAAAACTACGCGCAGCGTGGCGGGAAGGCAAAGGTAGCTCCGAAGATGCTTAAAAACCCGCCTTCTTCAGCTCGACAATTTAATGTCAAGCTTCCTTAAACCCCGTAATTAGGTTGTAGTAATAAAGTAATCCGATAACGATCAATTTCACGATTTGTTTTGTTGTGATTTGGAATGGTTTACAACCGCCCTCCTTCAACGGAAGACCGAGGATTTATTATTAATGGTGAAAACACTTTAGGAAAAGTGTTTTTTTTTTTATTATTTTATTTTTGTATTTTTATTTTTTATAAAAACGATAACTTCCGAGGAAGGGTCTTCAAAACACAATTCTTATGGCGAAACTCCAACTCTTTTCAAGCCTTCCCCGGCAGCGGCGCCATTTTTTTGATTTGTCGTTTTTAGTATATTATTTTCCAAGGGTAAAAGCAACGTATGCGTTTTCCCCGGGTCGTTTCCCAACGAAGGTCGAATATCGAGTTGTCGTTAACGTGTCGAATACGTGTGGTGAATGTGTGAAAAAGAGTGATTGATTTTTGATTTTATACTACGAATTATGAAATTATAAAAGAAATTAACTAATTAATCTAATGAAACAATTAAACTAAGCATATGAATTTTAAAAACGAAAATTTGAAATTAAAAACGTTATGCGACGAATTATAAAATGTAAATAAAAGTGATTTTGTAAAATTTAAAACTTAAAAATATAAAAATAATTTTCCTATATTAAATTTGATAAAAGAAAATTTTTGGAAAAATAAAGATATTTTTTACTTTTTAATAAAAAATTGTTTTTTTTTTTTTTTTTTTTTTTTTTTTTGATTTAAACTAATTAATATAAACTTGATAAAATCTGAAACTAATTTAGACTTAATAAAAGAAAGGGACTAAAACTGCCAAAGAACAAACTACTTTAATACTTAAAATTACTCAGCCACGATTTAAACTAAATCAGAAAATACAGGGACCAATAATGACAAAGACAGAAACTAATTTAATTTCTTTTCTTTCTTATATCAGCAGCAGTTCTCCCAAGCTACTTTCAACAGCTTAAAACAAGCTCAAATCTCAACCAAATTTTAAAATAAAAGCTGTTTTGTAAAGCTTACCAAACAGAGATTATAAAAATCTAAAAAGCTCTATCACAAAATCTTAATTGCTAAGTTAATTTCGGCCTAGATCAGCAGTGAAAAACCACCCAAATCTGCTGCACTATTTTGTCTGAACAGATCAACACTTTTGAAAGAAATAGCAGCCCTAGAAAAAGTACTAATATAAGCCAAAAAGCTAGATACCAAATGTTGCCTATTAAGCTTGCTAGATAAGCTACCTATAACTGAAAATTCAAAGCTTCAGCTTATCTGATAATCCAGAAAAACTGCTAGTTCCGCAGCCTTAAAACAGATATCTGCTACAAAGATTTTAGACAGCAAAATGGAAAAGTGGTGCAAAAAGTTACGCAGACCTATTCTAAGCTAATTCAAGTTTTTGCAACCCTTTTTTAACACCTTAAATCAACCTCAAAAGTTGCCGAAACTACAAACAGTCCTACAATTAAAGCAACTTAAGATCTAGTGCAATTCCCTCTAAGCTACTATTATCCTATAATCTAATAAGCCATTAAAGCAAAAATAACTAACAAAAGCAGTACAAATATTCTGATATGAATTAGCAGATAAAAAGCTTAAAAATATTAACTCACAAATGATCCTGCTGTGATATGTAGTGACCTCAGAATGTCAAAACCAAAACTACCCAGGCTTATAAGCCACTACCAATAACCCAATATTCCAGTTCAGCTTCTAGTTCAGTACTTCCACAGCTTATCAAACAGCTTATTCAAAGCAAAACAGAGAATTTTTTTTTTTTTTTTTTTTTTTTTTTTTTTTTTTAAACTGATACTCAGATATAAAAACAATTCTAAGAAAACTTTAATTTCAAGAACAATAAACTACCATTAAACTAAAAATAAAATTGATTTAAACTAGAATTCGGATACAAATAAACTTGATTTAAACTAGAACATTAACCTTTAATTCGGATACAAATAAAATCGATTTAAAACTAAGAATTACAATAAAATATTTAATCTAAAACATTAATAAAAAAAATTACAAGCCTAAAAACAGAAAAATTACAACAATCGACTGAGAAGAAATCCCCACTATTTATAGGCCATGGCCGATCCTTCTCGAGTGTCCACGCTGGCGATCCTCGTGCGTCCACATCACCTAATCACCCTTAGATCATTTCGTGCTCCCTACTCTTCAATCACAGCCGTATGATCAAAAGTGTGAGGTGGCTTGACCAATAAACGACACCCACGTGTCCCTGGCGGTGTCAGATGCTTCCAGAAAGACCCAATCATTGGGTAATTTATTTAGTACGAGGTAATTGAGCGTAAATAGTAACTAGGGTTCATCGGTTAATATTTGGGGATGGGAAGGTTTGGCGCGTGTGTGAGGGTGTGTTTTTTTGTTGGTTGACTGAGGGGAAATATTAGCTTTTGACCGAGTTTATCTTATTTCTCTATGGATCGGGTTAAGTGATGGTTGGGCTGGGTGCGAGTGGGCTTGGGTAAGATTTAGTTTGTGGATTGGATTGGAAATTTTTGTGGGTTTTATTGGGAAGGTTGGATTTTAAGTAGTGAAAGGATTTAAGGGTTTTAAAGTTAGGATTTTTAGGAAAAATATCAAGGACTTATTTTGTAAATTCAGAAATCTCAAGGACCATTGTTACCACTTATCCAAAAATAAATCCAAGGGCTTAATTTGACAATTTCTGATAGATGGAGGACCTCGGTTGACTTTTTGACCATAATTTCTCCTCGGCATCGGCTACAAATAACACTTCCATATCTCGTGCTCGTTTTTCCGGTTCTTTCTTGATTTTTGTCCTTTTCTTCGATATCCGTGCCTGCATATGTAAAAACACAAAAACACAATATATTTGGCATTTTGGTCGGGTTTTTGGTCTATTTGGGTCCGGTTTTGGTCTAGAAATGGTATGTGTTTAAGCACATACCAAAATTCCCCCAGACTAAGCTATTGCAATGTCCTCATGCAATGTTATAAAAACTCTCCGATTTTCCTTTTATTCTATTTTTGTATTTTTACATTTTTCTCATTATTCATGTGACGGCTTTTGTTGACAATCACTATCTTTTGATAATTTTTAGGGTCTTCGAGTAGGAAACACGACTCATGAAGAAGTGACCATACGGATAAAATTCGTCGTTCCTGATTTTTCACAAGTCCCCAAACTAAGCTTAAAAACGAGATCATTGTCATTTACAAGATAGATTGCCAACACTACTCAGAAAGCTAATTGTGGACTTCTCGTTCCCAAATTCCTATTTTCCTCTATTTATTTTATTTTTGGTGAGAAATGAATTTCTTCAAATTCTCGTTTCGATAATTTTTAATCCGATAAAGATACCTAGTTTAGACGCTAAGTAGTTTCCAAACCTTCCCTCGAAAACCGTTGCATACAAAAATGAGGTCCACATCAAGGTCTTCTGATTTAACACGATTTTGAGGATATCCCTTTTATTTGCGACCGAAACAACTCATCTACGAGTCCAGAGACAGAAGCCTTTATTAGGATACCTCGGAGTCGAAATTTGGCATTATTAACAATTAAGCACATATTATTATTGATCCTTGGCCCTTTATAACAATCACAACATCGGCTGCGAACCGGCAAGATGTGATAGTCTATTATGACCTTGGAATTTTTCCTCTGCCTTTATTAGAAGTCTACAACATCGGCTGCGAACCGGCAAGATGCAGAAAACTTTTTATGGCTTTGGATTATTATTATTATTTATTATTCATTATATATTTTGCCAAATCCCGAGTCCTACGGCTTTTATAACAATCCCAACATCGGTTGCGAGCCGGCAAGATGGAATAGCCTATTACACCGTAACACTGGCAGTACCTTGATGTATACCCAACTTTCATAAGCAAGGATTCTCAAAGGAAGAAATAAAAACTAAATATCGCCAAAACTTAAAATAGCTTTAATTTATTCCTAAATTTCTATTTTTGAGTGAAACAAGCTTATGGGAACAAAAAGCCACAAATAACTTTGATGATTTCTAAAGAGATCCACTACTCCACGTTTAGCAATCTAACTTATGAACAACTCTATCATTTCTCGTTCTTCGCAAATTTAAAATCTTAAATAATAAGATCCGCGAATGCTTAGCCAAATAATCAAGCCATGCATATATAAAGTCAATACGGGAACTTGCAAACTCTTAAAAAGAATTCGCGTTTTCTAGCTCCTTGTGTAAAAGACTAGCACAAGCTTATAGATTATAAACGGTTAAGGAGACAAGCTAGGGCTCAACACGCCCGGTCAAGTCAGAATTTTATTCCTACTCTCTCCAGCGGAAAGTCAACAAAAATGTCAAAAATTATTATATTTTTGCAAAAAATTTTAAATTTTTCTCATTTTTTGGATTTTTTTCAATTTTGGAGGAAAAACGGGGTTGCATGAGAAAACGGCAAAAATGCAAGGCAAAAATCAAATCGCAAGATTACCCCCCCAGACTAAAACGAGACATTGTCCTCAATGTCTTAAAGGTACGGGTTCTCCTACATAAATCTAAGGCCGTTTATTAATTATGCCAAAAGATAGATGCAAAACGATAAGATTTTAGGATATCGATAAGCAGCGGATGATGAAACTCGAGTAGCGTGAAGGAAACTACGAGCACGAGAGTCTTCATCATCGGGCATTCCTGGATACATCACAGAAAACACGAAACACAAGAGACGGAAGAGGGGATCCCTCCTCATGTTTTATTAGAAATAAGATAAGAAGATAGAAGGATAAGCATGGGGTGCCTCCCACGAAGCGCTTGTTTTTGGTAACCGAGTCACATGAGCTTGACTCGACCCCGAATTTATTTGTCCATGGGGGAGCAAGTGGAAAGATAATCTCCATCGGACTTTCGTTCCAAATGTTTGGATAAACATAGAAGCACACGAAAGTTCCACTCCGATGAGATACCCGCGGTATTTTTAGAAAGAAGGACCAGAAATGGTAATACCGGGGTCAAAGATTTTGTCCTCACTCCCGAAGGAGTAACGGAGAAGAGAAGAAACATCATAAGTGATGTAGGGAAAGAAGGTCATGATTACAATCATGATGAAATCGTCATCTTCAAAAAGATATTTGTCGATGAAGGTCGTTTTTTGAAGAAATGAGTCGGGAGGAAGGGTTGGGATTAAATCATCAAATAGCAAATTCTCATGATTGAGAATGCCTTCCCCCAGACTAGTGTCATCCTCAAGATCAAAGTAGAAATGCTCGTATTCCGGAGGAGACATAGAGTGAGAGAGTTCATCGGAGAACTCCTCATGAAGAGAATCAATCATCTGATGAGAAGCTGTGAACTCATGTTCCGTTGTTGACTCATCACTCTCCTCCATCTGAATATCAAAGATTGGGTTATCAGAAATCTCATATTCGAACTCAAACAGAGGGTTGGTGATAGTTGTATTGAAGGTTTCGGGAACAAGGTTATCAAATCTCTTTGGTAGATTGATTTCAACTTCCTTCGGAGGGAGAGAAAGAGATGGCTTTTGGTCTAATAATTTTTCAAAAAGAATATCTCCCTCCGGATTAAGACAAGAATCATCAATTTCTGGTGAAATTGATTCATTTTTGAAGAACACCTCGAGCTCTTCCCGCAAGATCACACTTCCCTCAATCGGAGGAGAAGGATGGGAAGAGTCGGAATTAAGAATCTCGATGTGATAAACTTGTTCTGGAGGTGGGACAAGTGGTGTGCTCTTAGAGCTAGCAATTTCCACCGCTTCCGTTGTAGTCTCCGATTCGTCTTCATCATCGTCGTCAAGAACACTCTTAGCATTTGCAGCACAACACTCAAACCATTTGCTCGATCCAGGATTGATTTTCATAGCCTTGAGCTCAGCACGTTTTTCTGACATGCTCTTGACCGTGAATCTGGAAAGGTTTGGATCAACTCTTTTAGGAGCAATTACGGGATCGGATTTTTGATCAACCGTAGCGACATTGCATTTGTCGGTTTGAGGTTTCGAGTTCGGATTAATATTGAACGTGACTTTTTCCTTATCGACCCGCAAAGTAATTTCTTCACCATAAACATCGATCAAAGCACGCCCGGTCCTCAAGAATGATCTTCCGAGAATGAGAGGAACCCGGGGGTCGGCGTCAAAATCAACTACCACAAAGTCTGCAGGAAAATGGAACTGCCCCACTTTTACAAAGACATCCTCGGCTACACCTTTGGGAAGGGTTATGGACCGATCCGCAAGCTCGAGGGTCATGCAAGTGGGGGTGAGTTCGGGCAAAGAAAGTTTCTTCCAGATGGACAACGGCATTAGGTTGATGCTCGCACCAAGATCGGCCAAGGCGTGGCATTCAACCTTTCCCGGAAATTCACATGGGATGAGAAATTTTCCGGGATCTCCAAGCTTCTCCGGAAGCTTTTTGAGAATTGCCGCGGAGCAGTTTTCGTTCACTGGAGTTTTTGTCATTTCAAATAATTTTTCTTTATTGCTCAACAAACTTTTGAGTGTGGAAGTGAATTTAGGCTTCAAGAGCAAAGCATCCGCGAAGCTTATATCAAAATGTAATTCTTGGAATATTTGAAAGAATTTTTCCATTTGACTCGAAGCTTTGTCACGGAGCTTTTGATCACTCAATCTCGAAGGATACGGAAGATTGGTCTTAACGGGAGCTTCTTTAGGAGCTTTTTCTTTTGGTTCAACATTTTTTGGTTCAGATGGATGGATGACCGGAGGTTGGACGTCTTCGGTTCCTCCGTTGTTAGTAGGAGGTTCCGTGTCCTTGGTCACCTCGGTCTCACGGACGACTACCTTGGGAGGTAGAGAAGAATCGGTAGTCGGAGCCGTGGGTCCATCATATGAAACACCGCTCCTAGTGGTGATCGCCTTAGCATCGCCCCTCGGGTTGGCGATCGTGTTACTTGGAAGAGTAGTAGTACCCGAACCCGAGGGTTGATCATTTAAATGTTTGTTCAATTCGGTTATCTGATTAATCATCATTCTATTCATTTCCTCTTGTTTCTTTTGTTGTTGTTGGTTTTGAAGAATGAATTGCTTTAATAACTCATCCGAGGGCGATGGGTTTGACACAAATCCTTGATTTTGATTATTTGGAAGATTTGGCCCTCGGTTGTTTTGAACAAAACCTTGATTGTTATTTTGAAAATTTCCTTGATTCGGGGCTTGGTTATAATTCCCTTGGTTTTGATAAACTTGATTGCCCCGATTTTGATTTTGATTATTTGGAACATTACGGTTTTGCATTTGCTGATTTTGATTTGGTGGGAAACCGGGTGGTCCGAGAAAATTGTTAGAACGGTAGCTGAGGAGATTACGGTCTCCTTGAGGTTGGTAACCGTTACCACCTTGATTGAAATTTCCAGAAGCAGCATACACATTCTCTTGAGTGTAGCCTCCGGAGGCTGGGCACTCGAAATATTGGTGAGGACCACCACATGTCTCACAACTATGATTAACAACATTCACTTGATTGTTGTTGTTATGAGTTGAAATCTGATTTTGATGAATTCTCAAGATAGCCGTAGACAAATCATTCATTTGTTTAGAAAGAGCGGCTATCTCGGAAGTAGAGGAATCAGTGCTAGATCTTGTTGACTCATTCCTCTCGGCAGAGGAATCCCAGAAGTTATGGTGGGTGGTCATATTTTCAATGAGATCATAGCACTCTTCGGGTCGACGTTTCATAAACGTACCACCGGCAGCAGCATTAATCATATCACGGTGTCGTAATGTTAAACCGTTATAGAAGGTATCTATAATAGTTACCAATAACATATTGTGGTTCGGACACCGATCAATCGATAACTTGTAGCGTTCCCATGCCTCAAACAATGATTCATCGGGAAGCTGACGGAAATTGCTAATCTCATTCCTTAATTTCGTCACCATCGACGGTGGGAAATATTTCGCCAAGAACTTCGTAACCATTTCGTCGAAACTACGAATGGAGTTCTTGGGAAGACGATCAAACCAAGCGGTGGCATGATGCGTCAATGAATAAGGAAAGAGATATAGCCGAAGGGCGTCATCGGAGACCCCATTTTGTTTCATACTTTGGGTGACGGTTATGAATTTGTCAAGATGCTTGTTCGCATCATCACTCGGCAAGCCATGGAATTGGCACGAGTTTTGGACTTGTTGAATCATATGATGCTTAAGTCCAAAATCGGCGGCTTGAATATTGACGGGGGCAATCGGGCCACCACGTCCGTGCATTGTGGGTTGGCACAGCTCCTCCATCGTTCGGAGATCGGGAGCTGGCATGTGATTATCACCACCCACCGGCGGGGGTTGATTGTGTGGTTCATCGGCCATTTCCTCAACGTTTGAGAAATGAACACGGTGATTGTGACGAATAATCCTCTCGGGATTCGATAGTGGTGAAAGAAGAGGGTGAGAAGTAGAAGATCGGGTGTGCATACACCAAAAACAAACAAAAATGAAAATCAAAAATCTTTTTGTATTTTTGGTTGGGAATTATTTTTGGCTTTTTAAATATATTGGAAAACAAAAGACTTTATTTTCTTTTTGGTAACCGTTACGTTAACCGTAACCGTTTCCTTTAAAACTACGCGCAGCGTGGCGGGAAGGCAAAGGTAGCTCCGAAGATGCTTAAAAACCCGCCTTCTTCAGCTCGACAATTTAATGTCAAGCTTCCTTAAACCCCGTAATTAGGTTGTAGTAATAAAGTAATCCGATAACGATCAATTTCACGATTTGTTTTGTTGTGATTTGGAATGGTTTACAACCGCCCTCCTTCAACGGAAGACCGAGGATTTATTATTAATGGTGAAAACACTTTAGGAAAAGTGTTTTTTTTTTTATTATTTTATTTTTGTATTTTTATTTTTTATAAAAACGATAACTTCCGAGGAAGGGTCTTCAAAACACAATTCTTATGGCGAAACTCCAACTCTTTTCAAGCCTTCCCCGGCAGCGGCGCCATTTTTTTGATTTGTCGTTTTTAGTATATTATTTTCCAAGGGTAAAAGCAACGTATGCGTTTTCCCCGGGTCGTTTCCCAACGAAGGTCGAATATCGAGTTGTCGTTAACGTGTCGAATACGTGTGGTGAATGTGTGAAAAAGAGTGATTGATTTTTGATTTTATACTACGAATTATGAAATTATAAAAGAAATTAACTAATTAATCTAATGAAACAATTAAACTAAGCATATGAATTTTAAAAACGAAAATTTGAAATTAAAAACGTTATGCGACGAATTATAAAATGTAAATAAAAGTGATTTTGTAAAATTTAAAACTTAAAAATATAAAAATAATTTTCCTATATTAAATTTGATAAAAGAAAATTTTTGGAAAAATAAAGATATTTTTTACTTTTTAATAAAAAATTGTTTTTTTTTTTTTTTTTTTTTTTTTTTTTTTGATTTAAACTAATTAATATAAACTTGATAAAATCTGAAACTAATTTAGACTTAATAAAAGAAAGGGACTAAAACTGCCAAAGAACAAACTACTTTAATACTTAAAATTACTCAGCCACGATTTAAACTAAATCAGAAAATACAGGGACCAATAATGACAAAGACAGAAACTAATTTAATTTCTTTTCTTTCTTATATCAGCAGCAGTTCTCCCAAGCTACTTTCAACAGCTTAAAACAAGCTCAAATCTCAACCAAATTTTAAAATAAAAGCTGTTTTGTAAAGCTTACCAAACAGAGATTATAAAAATCTAAAAAGCTCTATCACAAAATCTTAATTGCTAAGTTAATTTCGGCCTAGATCAGCAGTGAAAAACCACCCAAATCTGCTGCACTATTTTGTCTGAACAGATCAACACTTTTGAAAGAAATAGCAGCCCTAGAAAAAGTACTAATATAAGCCAAAAAGCTAGATACCAAATGTTGCCTATTAAGCTTGCTAGATAAGCTACCTATAACTGAAAATTCAAAGCTTCAGCTTATCTGATAATCCAGAAAAACTGCTAGTTCCGCAGCCTTAAAACAGATATCTGCTACAAAGATTTTAGACAGCAAAATGGAAAAGTGGTGCAAAAAGTTACGCAGACCTATTCTAAGCTAATTCAAGTTTTTGCAACCCTTTTTTAACACCTTAAATCAACCTCAAAAGTTGCCGAAACTACAAACAGTCCTACAATTAAAGCAACTTAAGATCTAGTGCAATTCCCTCTAAGCTACTATTATCCTATAATCTAATAAGCCATTAAAGCAAAAATAACTAACAAAAGCAGTACAAATATTCTGATATGAATTAGCAGATAAAAAGCTTAAAAATATTAACTCACAAATGATCCTGCTGTGATATGTAGTGACCTCAGAATGTCAAAACCAAAACTACCCAGGCTTATAAGCCACTACCAATAACCCAATATTCCAGTTCAGCTTCTAGTTCAGTACTTCCACAGCTTATCAAACAGCTTATTCAAAGCAAAACAGAGAATTTTTTTTTTTTTTTTTTTTTTTTTTTTTTTTTTTTAAACTGATACTCAGATATAAAAACAATTCTAAGAAAACTTTAATTTCAAGAACAATAAACTACCATTAAACTAAAAATAAAATTGATTTAAACTAGAATTCGGATACAAATAAACTTGATTTAAACTAGAACATTAACCTTTAATTCGGATACAAATAAAATCGATTTAAAACTAAGAATTACAATAAAATATTTAATCTAAAACATTAATAAAAAAAATTACAAGCCTAAAAACAGAAAAATTACAACAACCGACTGAGAAGAAATCCCCACTATTTATAGGCCATGGCCGATCCTTCTCGAGTGTCCACGCTGGCGATCCTCGTGCGTCCACATCACCTAATCACCCTTAGATCATTTCGTGCTCCCTACTCTTCAATCACAGCCGTATGATCAAAAGTGTGAGGTGGCTTGACCAATAAACGACACCCACGTGTCCCTGGCGGTGTCAGATGCTTCCAGAAAGACCCAATCATTGGGTAATTTATTTAGTACGAGGTAATTGAGCGTAAATAGTAACTAGGGTTCATCGGTTAATATTTGGGGATGGGAAGGTTTGGCGCGTGTGTGAGGGTGTGTTTTTTTGTTGGTTGACTGAGGGGAAATATTAGCTTTTGACCGAGTTTATCTTATTTCTCTATGGATCGGGTTAAGTGATGGTTGGGCTGGGTGCGAGTGGGCTTGGGTAAGATTTAGTTTGTGGATTGGATTGGAAATTTTTGTGGGTTTTATTGGGAAGGTTGGATTTTAAGTAGTGAAAGGATTTAAGGGTTTTAAAGTTAGGATTTTTAGGAAAAATATCAAGGACTTATTTTGTAAATTCAGAAATCTCAAGGACCATTGTTACCACTTATCCAAAAATAAATCCAAGGGCTTAATTTGACAATTTCTGATAGATGGAGGACCTCGGTTGACTTTTTGACCATAATTTCTCCTCGGCATCGGCTACAAATAACACTTCCATATCTCGTGCTCGTTTTTCCGGTTCTTTCTTGATTTTTGTCCTTTTCTTCGATATCCGTGCCTACATATGTAAAAACACAAAAACACAATATATTTGGCATTTTGGTCGGGTTTTTGGTCTATTTGGGTCCGGTTTTGGTCTAGAAATGGTATGTGTTTAAGCACATACCAGTTATCGTCGATGACTTCTCACGATAGACTTGGGTCTACTTTCTTCGCACCAAAGATCAAGCTCCTTTGATGATCATCACCTTTCTCACCAAAATTCAGGTTCAGCTTCACAACACCGTTCGAAAAGTAAGAACAGACAAGGGAACCGAATTCAAGAACCACACTCTTCGTGAGTACTTTGAGAAAGTCGGTATTGAACAACAAACATCTATTCCACGCAGCCCCGAACAGAATGGAGTGGTTGAAAGATGAAACAGAACGTTAGTCAAAGCTGCAAGGACGATGTTGATTAACGCTCAATTACCTGATTACCTTTGGGCTGAAGCTGTTTCCCCACTGTATGCTACACCAAAAACCGTTGCATGATCACCAAAAGACACAACAAAACCCCATATGAACTTGTTCACAATCGAAAACCGAACATAAATTACTTTCATGTATTTGGGGCCCTCTGTTACCCAAATAATGATCATGATGACCTTGGAAAGTTGAAAGCCAAAGCGTATATTGGAATTTTTGTTGGCTACTGTGAGAATTCAAAAGGATTTCGCATCTGGAACCGTCGAACCCGACAAATTCAAGAGACGATACACGCTCATTTCGATGAACTTACGGATATGGCTTCTGACTAGAACAGCTTAGGACCCGATTCTAACCGTCTAAACTTTCCTGATCATTCAGCTGCACCACTATCTCTCAACCGCAAGGACTTAGAAGATCTGTTTGCTCCGCTGTTTGATGATTCATTCATTAGTCGTGTTCCTGACGAATCCACCAGTTCTGCTGCAATACCTGTTCATATACAGCTACCTGATACACCAGCACCGACATCTACCATAGTTGCTAAAGATGCACCACCAACGGAACCATCATCATCAGTCAATCAATCAGCCTCTAACACTGAGAATGCAGTTGAAGATCCTAAAACACCTTCTGAAGTATCCACACCACCTGACTATGACGGAAACGCACTTTTCAATCCATTTGCTCTGGCTCCCACCATTCTGGATTCTGCCGAGTCCTCAACGAGCAATTTGGATCCTTCAAACATGCACCAAAACTTTCAACACTACCCTTCCACTCACAAGTGGACTAAGGATCATCCGTTAGTAAACGTGATTGGTAATCCAGATAATCCGGTCATGACACGAAAGAAACTCCAAATGGACGGTGAAACTTGCATGTATGCACTCACCGTTTGTCAAACCGAACCGAAAAACATTAAGGAAGCTCTCATTTACGACAATTGGATTGAGTCAATGCAAGAAGAACTCGATCAATTCAAGCGTCTAGAAGTTTGGGAATTGGTAGAACGACCAGCTAGAGTTTACGTTGTCGGACTGAAATGGATCTGGAAGAGCAAGTTGGATGCTGATGGGACAGTTATTCGTAATAAATCTCGCCTGGTAGCTAAAGGATACAGTTAAACAGAAGGTATCGACTTCGAGGAATCTTTCGCACTAGTGGCAAGACTTGAAGCCGTTCGTATGTTTCTGGCATATGCAGCTCACAAGAATATCACTGTATATCAAATGGATGTGAAGACGGCGTTTCTGAATGGACAACTCCGGGAAGAAGTGTACGTCACACAACCAGACGGCTTTATCGACCCAGAACAGCCGAAGCATGTTTACCGGCTCAAGAAAGCCCTCTATGGCCTTAAACAAGCCCCGAGGGCATGGTACGATAAACTGTCTGCATTCCTAGTAGCCAATCATTTTACAAAAGGTTCTGTTGATCCAACACTGTTTATACAAAAACACGGGGCGGACATCTTAATTGTTCAAATCTATGTGGACGATATCATTTTTGGTTCAACACATAAGAAATACTCAAATGCTTTTGCTAAATTAATGAAACAAAACTTTGAAATGTCCATGATGGGTGAACTAAAGTTCTTCTTAGGACTCCAAGTTCATCAATCACCCCGTGGTATTTTCTTAAGTCAGTCCAAATATGCTCAATAGATTTTGAAAAAGCATGGCATGACAAGTAGTGACACCTATAATACACCGATTTCCTCATCATCCCCTAAGCTGGATGCTGATTTACATGGGACACCAACTGACCCTACCGAATACCGTAGTATGATTGGGTCACTCATGTATCTAACAGCCAGTCGACCAGACATAGTATTTGCCACATATCTTAGCTCCCGCTATCAGTCTAGACCAACTGAACGACACCTCTCTGAGGTTAAGAGAATCCTTCAATACGTAAAGGGAACCATTCACTTGGGGATCTGGTATCCAAAGGATTCTGGCTTTGAACTAATTTCCTTTTCAGACGCTGATCATGCAGGATGCTTAGACATAAGAAAAAGTACATCCGGGGGAGTGCAATTCTTAGGTGACAAACTTGTATCTTGGCAGTCAAAGGAGCAGGATTGTACATCCTTGTCTTCAATTGAATCAGAATACGTAGCCATGTCGGCATGCTGTGCTCAAGTTAGCTGGATGAGGTCACAGCTGATGGACTATGGATACGTCTTCAACAAGATTCCGATGTATTGCGACTCCAAGAGTGCCACTGCTATCTCGTGCAACACTGTTCAGCATTCAAAGTCCAAGCATATTTCTCTTCGTTATCATTTCATCAAAGAGCATGTGGAACAGGGTACCATAGAACTCTACTTTGTGGGTACAGAATACCAACTGGCCGACTTATTCACCAAAGCCTTACCTCACGCAAGATTTGTGGGATTAGTTCACCAGATTGGTATGCGATGTTTGACTCCTGACGATTTAGCAAACTTTATTGAAGAAAGTTAAATGAGTCAAACATCCTGGCTATTTTCTGTAAATAATTTTTGTCTATAATTTTCAATAATTTAAAAAAAAAAAAAAAAAAAAAAAAAAAAAAAAAAAAAAAACATCTTTCATCTCTACGGGTGTGCAAACATTCAACCAATCAAAATTCGTTCTTGTCATTTCAAATTTAATCAATTTCCAATCACGACCAAATTTTGAGGGGGAGAATTTTTACTGTTTGCACATCCTCTGTCAAACTCTTCACCATCATCGTTCAAGAGGGAAGAATGTAAATAACTTATGTTTTCATCACATTGGATCAAGGGTTTAACATCGTTAAAATTCAAGGACTGTTAGTGTCAAAGTAGCATAAGTTTACCACTTTTGAACCGATTGTGAACTAGGAATAGAGTTAAGGGGCTAAAAGTGACAAAAGTGAAAACTTAAAAAACTATATAAGTCCAAACTCAAATTCTTTATTCACAAAAACACAGAATACTTGCTCAATCCCGCCATAACATCGCTCTAACTCAAGCATTATGATTTCTCTCAAAAATTCATTTGTAAGTGTTATATAGCCTTAATCATGTGTTGTAATCACTCAAATGAAATCTTGTAACATCCCTGTGGCTCAATTTTTCCAATTAGCAATCTAGGGTTCTTGGGATTAATTTGAGGATTTCTTGGTTGTTATGTACAATCTAATTGTGATAGTTCTTAATCATAACAACATGCTAAGGAGTGATTTTACAATGCTTAATTGCTCTGTATAACTTCAATTAATGCATATAGAGATTATTAGGGTTCATAGGGTCGAATTAATGGTTGGCAACAAATGAGTGTATGTTTCTGTGATTTTATTGGTGGGATATGGTTGTATATGTATTGTGATTATGCGTTTAAGAGTTTATAACATGAATCTTACATATGACCTAAGTCGAATGATTGTATGTCATAAAAGTGACTATGCAAATTCATGTGTAGTTTGTTATGGATATCTGGGTGCTTTATCATGATTAGGACATTGTTAGGATGTTAGTAGTACATAACTTGTTGCCTGAATATGTCCTGAATGCGAATTTGGTTAGTTTGAATGTTTCCAAGTTAGCTTTGAATGTTGCCGAGTAAGACTAATATTCTCCAAGTTAAGAGGATGATCTTGGTTAGTTTGGAATTGTTGATGGATTTTTCCTAGCAAGCCTCTTTATCTCCGAGCAAGGAGTATGAAACTGAGTAACTTAGAATTTGTTCTAAAATTTTCCATGTAACTCAGTTTGTCTCCGAGTAACGTGATAAACAGACTTTTCGAATAAGGATTTTAACTTTTTCCGAGTAACCTAAGTTCATCAGACTTCCGAACAAGTGTTTATCTCCGAGTTAGGAGGGTTTTATATATTTTCCGAGTAAGGAAACTTGTAGTCTTCGACTTAGACCAGACATTTTCCAATTTGGTTTAAATCCTCCGAGTAAGGCTCATTTCCTCCGAGTAACTAGTTGTTTTTCCGAGTAACAACCTTTTTCCAGATTTAGTCAATTTTGATGTATAATTTCAGTAGAAAAGAGTGTTTTGCTGATGTGTGCTGGTGTTGAATATATGATTGCCTGTTTGAACTATGCATGTTATCTATCATTAAGTCTTCCTAAGTGATACATCATATTAGTTAGATTAAGATCATGTAACATGTCACTCACACTAACATACACATACACTCTCTTTTGTGTGTTTGTTTGTGTTTATGCTGTACAGGATAATCATGTCTCGCACTTCTATTGCTAGAGAGGAACTGGTCCCAGAAGGTGACGAACGCAAGATCAGTAAATCCAATTCGAAGGTGGATTTCGATAAACTACCATGTCATGACTCATGCCAGATAATGGTAGAAATTCTCAAGCGACATTTCGTCAGTTCTGTCATGACTGAATCAGCAACTGTACAAGAAGTCTACTTGAATCAGTTCTGGCATAAGCTATTTATCAGCAGAGATACAAAGAAGATGGCTATTACCATTGATGACAAGAGAATCAAGTTCGATGTCAACACTCTTCGAGCTATTCTTAATATTCCTCCACCAGAGTCCGGTCCCAATAAGTCATTTCGCAAAGAACCCACCTTTAAGCAAATAGTCAAAAATCTGAAACTAATTGGCTATGATGAAGACAGTGAAGAACTCACCTCTATCTCTAAGGTCGACAGAAAACACATTCCACAACGTTGGTTGACACTGTTCACCATCATCAGCCATTGCATAACAGGCAAGGAAACAGGATTAGAACACCCTCGACTTTAACACCTCAAGTTCTTTCACGGTGTAATTAATCTGCACCACGTGGACTTTACTCAATACATCTGGACTGATATGATTTACCAAGCCAAACAATTTTCCCAGAAGAAAGCCTACAAAGTACCGTTTCCTCGCTTCACCAAACTGATCATCTCTCATTTCATGAAGAAACATCCAGAGATAGACAGACGTCCAAACGAGAAAGCTCATACAAAAGACATGGATCACCTACTTACCATAATAAGGATTCATGCCACCAGCACTACAACACAAGGCCTGAGGATTCCACCAAAACTGTTGTCTGATGCAGTGAAAAATACTGAGGCCTACGTTTGGTATGATGAAGCGGAAAGAGCAGGGAAAGTTGGTATAACAGTTAAGAGAACTAGGGCGACAAGAGGCAGAGGTAGCGGAAGAGGTAAGACTGTCATTTCCTCCTCCTCGCGGACCAAAAAGATCACTCGTGAATCTAAGAAGAAGTTAACACTTAGAGATGAATCTTCTGAAGAGGAGGAAGAAGAAGAACATATAGATCTGAGGGAGGAATGAAGGAAATCGATCATAAAGTTCAAAACCGAATTGGATAAAGGTGATAAAGACTTGGGCAAGGGCAAGGGTAAATCCATTAAGATGAAAGATACATCATTTGAACCATTTGAACCACCAATAACTCAAGATGAAGAAGATGACCAGTTCAGAAGGGCCACAGAAGAAAGTAGGGCCAAATTCAAAGCTGATCAGAAGAAACAAAAAGGAAAGGAACGGGGTGAAGGATCCACTTCACGACCTAGGGATGAAGTGTCGGGGTCACAATCTGAAGACGACTCGGAAACTACACACAGTCAATCTGCAAGTAGATCAGATACTGACTCTGAGAATGAGTCTGAATCAGACCACGGTGCCAAAATAGCTTCAGACTCCGAATCCGATACAGAAAAGGATGAGAATGAAAAGAATGAAGATGAAGGAAAGACCGAGAAAGACAAGGATGATGAAGATGATGAGGAATCAACAGATGATGAGATGAATGACGATGAAGGAAACACTGAGAAAGTCAAGAATAATGAAGAAACTGGTGAAGAGACAGTTGAAGAAAGTGGTGATGAAACGGATGATGAAAATGATAAAGATAATGAAAACCGGGGTGACGAAAGAATACCTACCCCACCTGTGAATCCCTCACCAGCAGCTGAAACTTCTAAAACCACACCACCATCACCAATGGCTGAAACCACAAAGAACACTCCACCATCACCCGCACATACTGAACAACAACCTGAAAACAATGATCTGAAAGTGATAAAAGAGCAGCTCAAAGCTCTACAAAAACAAGTGGAGGCATAACAGACTGTAATTTACGAGTTCAAAGATTACGATATTGAAAAAGCAACTGATCACTATATCAGCAACCCACTACCTCAACAGATCAGCGAGCATCTGCATGAGACAATTCTCGGTCTGATGAAAGAATATGTGAAAATAAAGCTGGATCGGGTGGTGGCTAATCAACTTCGCACCACATCTGTGACACTTCAGACTTTACCGTCGAATCCTTCAGTTGCAGATCTCAAAGAAAAGTTGCTTGAAGCTGTCGCAGATGATCCTAATGAGAAAGAGCTTCGTCGAGCATTAATTAACTCGATCAGGAGAGCTGAAAAGAAGGGTGAGACCTGCAAGCGAGACAAACTCAGTAAACGTCATCAGGATGATCCTAACAAGGACGATCAGGCCAAGAAAAAGGGAAAACGACCAAGGAAGGAAGGTACTTCTCCAACCTAACCTACTCCTACCATTCAACCAACTGGCACTGAGGGGTTTATACCTCAAGAAACGGGTGCTTTTGATGACATCGAACCCCATTATGACTTCACAATGGAACAACATGATGCTGATATTGCTCCTCCTAAGGTCACAACTGTTCCTGCACCACTAGCTAATACAGCTTTGATGCCTGCACCAGAATGGGTCAACCCAGATGCTGCGAAGTACACATGGTTTGAACAAATGGTGGATGCGCACCCTGATACTCCTGAAGGTGCTGTTCTTGCTGAAGGATCAATTGTGAATTTTACGAAACGATTAAAGAAAGCAATGCGGGTTTAGTAGTTAGAACTATCAGATATCATCAAAGTTCGCGAAGCTAGTTTTACTAAGTTCAAGACAGTCACCACATCGCATTTGGAGTTCGAGTATAACTTGGAGCAGGTTTCAAGGGCAATGTCAGAGAACGTGAATTGGGATGGTGCTGGCTCCTCTAATCTTCGGGATTATTCAAAACCTCTACCTCTTATCGGACCCTCTCACAACTTACAGATACCCAAGGCGTACTTCTTCAATAGAGACTTGGAGTATCTGATCTATGGTAATACGGACCCTGAAAAGCGGTATGCTACATCCCTCACTAAGTGTCCGGCAGCTTCCTACGTGTTAGATGGTTTTGAAGAACACCTGGATGAGTTATTCCTCAAAGAAGTTGAAGAATATAACGACGAAGCCGTTCTCGGTATCTATCACTGGCCAGACATGCAGAAGTGGTTCTATAAGTGGAAGCTTACAAAACCGTCTAGAACTGATGTGTTTCACAAGAGTCGGATACTATCTATCACCAGCGCTGAAACTGAATCCAAGTATGGGTATAATTTTTTGACGAAGATCATTGTAAGAAGACAGAATGGACAGGAATACACCTTCAAAGAAGCTGACTATCCATATCTAAATATCAACGAAATTGAAGATATGTATCTCCTAAAGATTCAAGGCAAGCTTGAGCATTTACCGGGTCATCTTCAGTACGACATCATCAACTCTGTTCTGCTTTACATCCGCAGTATTGTAATCAGATCAAGAGTTGAGGATGTTCATCTTGGGGTAGAAAGCTACTAGCAGAAGTTAAATCTGGTCAAGCCAAATATCCAACCATCGGGGATCGCAGAAAAGACGCCTTATACGTTCGGTGATAGACCATTTGGGTTGGTATATGTAAGGGATAGAAACTTACCAAGGTTCATGGGTTATCAGGAAATCCACAAATTCGGTAATGAGACTTTGTTACGTGTTAAGTTTGAACTTGAAGAGATTATGAAGAACCATAGGAAGAGGCTGAAGATAGGGTGGTTGAGGCATATGTGGTGGACAAGAAATGACGTCAAACAAGCGTACAAGTTCATCGACCGCATCGACCGAAGGCTTAAGTTTCGTGAGCGGATGAGGAGATTCGAAAGTTATGTGGGTGGACGTCCAAGAATTCCTAACATTCTTACCTTCCGACGTCCTGAATAAACTTATGGTATCCTTGTGCAACATTCCGCCTACTTAGACCCCAATATTGTCCGCTTTACCCGCAGGCTCACGACTTTGTTTTTGTGGCCTCATTTAAAGACTTCCCGGCAGGTCACCCAAGCCATTACTACTCTCACATGAGCACACTTAACTGCCAGTTCCTAAGAACTCCACCCGCAGTAGACCACAAAACGCGTTGTGTCATTGTAAGGCGAATGTTATCTTATGAACCCAGCATCTCTCTAGGCCACAGCCGATGTGGGATTTGCCTAGGGTGTTACAATCACCCCCCCCCCCCCCTTAGGGGCTCATCGTCCTCGATGAGGTTTGCCCCACCATCCCGAACGGCTCAAGAGTGGCTCTGATACCACTTGTAACATTCCGCCTACTCAGACCCCAATATTGTCCGCTTTGTCCGCAGGCTCACAGCTTTGTTTTTGTGGCCTCATTTAAAGACTTCCCGGCAGGTCACCCAAGCCAGTACTACTCTCACATGAGCACGCTTAACTGCTAGTTCCTAAGAACTTCACCCGCAGTAGACCACAAAACGCGTTGTGTCATTATAAGGCGAATGTTATCTTAGGAACCCAGCATCTCTCTAGGCCACAGCCGATGTGAGATTTGCCTAGGGTGTTACACCTTGGTCTATATTTATTTCATTCTTTCATCATTTGTTCATATTACGATGGCTTGTACACACATAACAGTGCACAACCCGTTCCTGTAAAGTAAGGACCCTGAGGTATGCTTCAGTGCCTCAATCCTGATCAAAGGAGCGAAAGCTTCTTACTTATGAGTAGAATTAAACCAGAATTTTTCTAAGTTTTTCAAAATTCTGCTCATAAGGACAAATATTCCCTCGTTAAGGGGGAGTATTTGAAAAATAATCTTTGTTCTGAAAACAAAAGATCTTGAAATTCTTCCCGTAAACCTCAAAAAGAGCATATTTTAATCAAAAGTTTAACAAAAACAACATGAGTATGCTATTTTTGAGGGGGATAATTAAAATATGATTAAAATATGGTACTAAAAAGCTAAAATCTCATGTGAGCAAGACTCAGAATTGAACCCTCGAATTGACGACATCAAAAGTCGGTAATCGAAAAGATATATCCTGGACGGGTAATAATTTCAAGCCAGTTTATCTGGTGATGTAAACGTGTCTCGCAAAGGATATGTCCGAGTAGAATGTACCGATTTCGAGCGATTTTCCTTGAATGTGATCTGGACGGGTAATAATTTCAAGCTAGTTCTACTAGTGATGTAAACGTGTCTCGCGACGATCATGTTCATTGAAAATCAATCAATTCAAAAAGTGCTAACTCTACCCGACATGTGCAAATTTACCTTAACTATATATGAGCACATGTTAAGGGGGAGTATTTCTGAAAATCACAAAACTCTCAAAGTGTTAACAAAATATGTTTTCACAATCATAAACACTTTGAGAGATTTTCAAAAGTTTTGGTTTATGGTAACAATAGGATAGTCATGGAGTTATAAGGTGACTAAGGTTAGGAAAAACCGTCCTATGATCTGCCAGAGCCGGAGGTATCTACCCAAGGACAATACCAATAGTTTAGAACCAGAAAGTCCTAGGTATGATGAAAAAAAGGAAAAATGAAATGAAAGGAGAAAGAAGGGGTTGAAGAATGAAAAAGAAAAGTAAAGAAAAGGGTGAAAAGAAATAGCCCTCCATTTGTTCAACCTTAAGGTAGACACCGGGTTCAATACGTATGCTACTGGTAACACTGGTATTGAAGATTAAGACGTCATGGACCCAGTGACGCACTGCACTAAACCTTCTAGCCACTCAGGTGTCTCTCAAAAGATACTTGTTTCATTTCACACGGAGAACCCTTCATTATCTATCGACCTCTCACTCCGAGATGTGTTGATATTGAAAAGGAGGCAATCTACTCCATGCCTTCGACGACCAAACAAATAAGCAATGAATCGAGTCTAGAGCCAAGAGATACAACAAAAGATCTCATAGGAACACTTAGCATACACTGGTTGTTTAACAAATAGAACACCAGTTGTAAAGTATAAGAGTGTCCTTCGCAGATCTTAGTAATCTGCCGAGAACATTCATAAGAGGATTCACAAATTGTGATTCTTAGTGATTGAATGGAAATCATGCCAGAGTCAACATCAAACAGCCCTGACAGCAGGTCACTTCGGTAATCCCTAGTGGGTTATGCTTAGTGTTAGTCCAAAACGGTCTACAGTCGTGGGGTGATCTCCAGCGACTCACTGAATCGTGGGTGCACTTCGGTGTGTCTGTGTAAGCTCTTTCGGGAGTATCCGATTCAGAACGGACTGGGTTAGGATTAGAGAAAGTCTTCACAATATGCTGTTGACGATCTCGAAGTCTGAACCTATAAGTACCGGATGATTTATTACTAACTGTTTACCTGCAGCTAATCATGGAGACCGGAAGTTCTATATCCACCATTTCATCATGCTCATATCCCGATGAGAAGTCTAAGATCAAGCAGAATAACATTTCACAAGTTCAAGATCAAAGTGAAGTCAAAATTACTTGATATCAAAAGAACAAAAGTCAGAAGATATATGAGAATGGTGGAAAAGACGCAAAGACACCAGTGTTAAAGAATGTTGGTGGAAGGCAGATCGTTACCTTACCATATCACTTAATCAAGAACGAAGAACAAAGATATGATCTTAATGACGTCGAAGCCAAAGAAGCAAAGATGACGTCAAGCAACCTCGATGATTAATACTTAAGGGGAGATTGTTGGGAACACGTCTTAGATAATTGAAGTATTAAAAACACTAACTTTAACACCACAAATGTGAGAATCAAAGAGAGCCAAGAATAAGACCATAAACCTTCAAAAACCAAACTTTAGATCTAAACTAACCAAGAAAATGCACACACAATCTAGCTAATCAAACCATGGGCTCTGATACCAATTCTAAGATATAGGGTATCATAATACACTCGTGATTCTTGTGTTTGGCCGAATCTTAGAGAGAGAGAGAGAAGGAGGATGGGAGTTCTAGAGAGAGAAAATGAAGGAAAAGTGAATATTAGATTAGAAGCTCCAACCCTCTCCCTTGGTGGGAGAGGGTATTTATACAACTTACTTAACGCCCCATGTGGGCTATGGAGCGGGCTACAGTGGGTAAAGACCCGACCCGACTCCATGGTGAAACGATATCTAAACTATAACTATAAAGCCTATGAGCTATCTAATGCCAAAAGATACTCAGGATGACCGAGTATTTCATATGAATATTTATGTTCCTAACACAAATATAGACATGATTTACTCCTTTGATATATGATTTTGAATGTTTATTAGCCGATCGAGTTTCGCCTCTACAATAAAGAGTATTAGCTTTCGAAAAATTTAGGCACACTAATATGTGACACTATTGGAGCATATGTTATGATACTCCGCATTCCGCAAATCGCATCATCGCATCATGAATAAATATAAGTCAGCTAATGGTGTATGATTTTGAATAAGTAATATTGTAAACAGTTGATGCCAAAAGATACTCGGGGTGACCGAGTCTTTCATATGAATATTTATATTCCTAACAATCTCCCCCTAAGGGAGGTCACCCCGGAAAATACACTTTGAATTCTAGCATTCTATTACATGACTGTAAATTCCTAGCTCGTAGTCTTTTGATTCTTCAAGTTCAGCACACTTTGTACTTCAAGCAATGATCGTGTGATTAATGTTCCTTTGGCATATGTGATCTTTGAGCATTCTTTGAGATCATCAGCCACCGTAAATCTCCAAGTTCATCCTTTGTAGTATCGCCTTCATGTGATGTAGTGACCATTGGACCGACATGCTCACACTTTTCTGGATCAGGAGACTTTGCATCAGAGTTGCGGAAGCATTGTTTTAAGTCTCTCAACTTTCATGATCCTTTGATAATGAATTGGTCGTGTGAGCATAGGGTGTGGATTGACATGTCTCTGCTGGAATTAGGTACCACCATCACCATCTTTATATAAATCTGAAATAAAACAGTTAGCAATAAAGTTGGAGAACGAATATGGCTTTGTCATTCGCTCGGTGTGGTTTGATTAACCTTCGGTTCTGTGAGGACCGACCTGTGATCATGTAGAATCCCCTTTAAAGAAAATTCTCCTTGACAGGACTTTCCAGCTTGTTGTAAAGAATCATCCAACGAATTAACATCAGAATCATCATACTAAGCATGTTCTCATACTGGAATGTCTCAAAGCAGACAGCACGGTAGAGTGAATCAGTGAATTAAATACCCACTGATTGATGAGAAATTGATTAGAAAAATCACTCGCGTGTCACTGGATAAATATTTTATGCAACACGACGAGGGTTTTATAAATTGAATCATATTTCTGTCATAAACACTTCTGTTTGAAAATTTACACAATCAATGTGCTCGAAACTCAGTTGGTGAGCACATTCAAAGGTTTTCCAAAAGCATCCGTCAATCCATTTCCTGGAACAAGTTTAATTCAAATGTGAGTCGCACCATCGTTTCTTTCCAGTTGTCACTAGTTTGATCCATGAAGGATCTCACATGTCACCTACCAAGAGCTTGCTTGATGTTCACTCTAGAAGGATTTCCATCTTCATTGTGAATACTTACATATCACTCAGATGTTCTGGAAATACCACAAGGATAATGCGTAGGACTCTTAATGTATATATTTCTTGCTTTTCACGATGTATGAAATAGCATGCACATTTGAAATGTGTCCTAATGAGATTTATTGATGATCTCTTGGCTCTAGACTCAATAGTGCATTTTGATTTGGTGATCGGAAGCTGGAGAGAATTGCCACCATTTCAATATCGTCTAACTCGGAGTGAGAGAGATGATAGTAATGTATTGATATCCGTGACAAATAAAACAAGAATCCTTTGAGGGACCTTGAGTGGCTAGGGAGGGTTGTGCAGCGTATCACTGGGTCCATGATACTTGTCTTCAATGTCAGCAATCAACTAAGTGATTTTGACATCATATGTATTGACCCGGTTTCTGCCTAAAGTGTAAGGAGGGCTTCTTTCTTTTCACCCTTTATCTTTACATTTTTTTTCATTCTTCAACCCTGTCAGCGCTTAGCGAGACTTCATCACTAGTACCTTGTTGGGTTTGTTCCAATACTAGCTCCATCTTAGTCGGCACTCTTCCCTTATTTTCACTTTTCTCCTTTTTTCATCATTCCTAAGGACTTCTATTCTAACTAGAGGATTGTCCCTGGGAAGATCCCTCCGGTTCTGGCTGGATCATGGGAACTGATACCTAACCTTACCATCCTTATAACTCCAGTATATTAAATAAAATGGTCGGTCTTTGGTATTCTTTCACAATTGCCATCATAAATCATTTGTTCCCCCTCAATATGTGCATCGATATACGAAAGAGTTTAGCACATATGAGAGAGCCTACACTTGAGTCCAAAAGATCACATTTTATCATTTTTCATATTTAAATCACATTCTCTCCCCCGATCAAAAATTTCAAACCTTTTGAGATTTGGGATCTCAATTGATTTAAATAAGTTAGAAAATTTGGGAGACAATGTGGTCTGATTCAATGTATTCTGTTAATGGAACATTATTATGCTCCCCCCTCAATCAAAGAGGGAGAATGTTAGTGTCAGGTATGATAAGTTTGAAAGATATTTGAATGAAACTCATACACTGACACATAACAACAAATTTTATTCACTTGCTTATTATGTGCAAAGTGGCGTGTTTTGATGATATAAAATTTTGAAATCACTCTCCCCCTCAATCGATGACCCATTTTCTATTTAAAGAGTTGTAGTCATTGATTGAGTGACAAATTTTATGAAAAACTTCAAGTCTGATTGATTTCCAAAAAATTTCATGGTACCACCAAGTTTAGCACAAATACTTTCCTGAAGAATCATAGATGGAAAAGTATTTGCGATGTAAAGAAGACCTCTCTTCTTATACGAGAAATGATGCACTGAAATGTACATCAAGTCGAGGGTGCATAGATGTAAAGTAATCCACGCCCGGGAGAAATTAATCACCCGTTGACAGGAACAGCCGTCTTTTTGGCGACGTGCTTTCCTCATTTTGAAAAACCGGGTTGCATATCTGAAGTAATAGCAAGCCATTTAGGCATGTTTTGAAAACTTTTTGAACTTCTGCTCGAACTTCATTTAAAGACCCGTGTCATTATTGAATGACATTTCTAGGACCGTAAATGTAATCGATACCAGAAGACATGCCTTTGAAAACTTTTGAATTCTATTTTTTGAATTTTTATTTTTCTATATTTTTCTATTTACATTTTGGTTTAAGATATGTACAAATATATTATTCAATTTAAGAAGATGTTGACATGAATACTGAAATAAGGATATCGTTCTGTACGTTGTAGAAGTCTGTAGTCAACATCTCTTAAACTTTCACCACCAAAGCTTTCGAGGCTCCTGAATAATCGTTTGAACTTCAGCCTTCTCAATGTGAAGCTTTGATAGCTTCCCCCCAAACCGACAATCTTCTTTTTGAGCAGTTTCAAAGCTCTCTTTCAAGCTTACATTAGTTAAGTTCATAGCGGAATCTGTTGCAAACCACATCAAATATTGTTGCTCCTTTTAAGAATAATCATCGTGATTATCCGTTCGGGGGATCATCAAATAGATCAGCAACGTATCATCTCACGCTTGAGTAATTATTCTCATATTTGTTCCCGCTGAAGGCTGAAGTAATGCATACCAAAAGTATCAAGAGGCCACTTCCCCCAAGTAGTTGAAGTGATGCAATCAGTCTCATTGTATGAAGCTCAAAAACCCGAAGTACACACTCAATCCCATTAATGAATTTGAAAACGTAACATCAAAATCAATTAAGACTCGGAAATGCACTTTTCTTCCTTCAGGAAATTGCAGATGAGAATTGTTACACCAAAGTCAACTAAGTCCCGAGTGTAAGCAATTTATCCCGTATGTAGTCGAAATGATAACCCCAAGACAGTACCACAAAAGCAACTGAGTACCGGATGTAGTCGAAATGATAACACCAAAACAGTACCGTAAAAAAAATCAAGTAAGTCCCGGATGAACACATTTCCTTCTGTAGGATACCGACTAACCAGAGGAATCATCATACAATTGTGTACCTCTTTAATCATCAGAAACTGTTTCTTACATCTCTTCCCCCACGTAGTTGGAATAATAAACCAAAAGCCACGAGTTAAAACACTAATTTTCTCTACGGTTATGACATTTGTCTTCCCGGAATAACTTCAATTAAGATACTGATTTTCTCTTGGAATAATACACCAAAAGCCGTGAGTTAAAACACTGATTTTCTCTACAGTTATGACATTTGTCTTCCATGAATAACTTCAATTAAGAAGAAGTATAAAGTTCATCACGTGTACTCGTTGTGCGTTCAGATGTATGTCTCCTTCCCCCTTGCTGGTTTTGATAGCTCAGAATCAACAACACATTTTACGCACATTGTAACACCCCGACCCGTCAAGGCCAAGATATCACATTATGGTGTCATACAAAGCATACAATACGCAAGCGGAAGTCTTTTAAATAAATATCCAAGTCTCAAACATCAAGACTGGTATCAAAAGATAATCCCAAATGCATAGTGGGTTAACCAAACAAAACCAAAGTAAAACGATAATAATCAAAGTACTGAAAGAAATGAAAGTCCGAAACAATGGACAACGAAATGATAAATAAATAGGTCTCTAAGTCCTACGCTCTCTCATTCCCAAGCCCGTCGCCCCGCTTATTACCTGCCGCATAAGAAAAGAAAACATGCGGCTGAGCTTAAAAAGCCCAGTGAACAGATATATATAACATAACATAACGGTAAATAAGCATAAGCAACGAAGGAATAAGAATACAAAATGAAAAGCATAATCATGAATGTCATACGAATTTTAAAGAGAACTAAGGATCAAGAGTGCATGAGAACTGAATAGAAATGAATCAAGAGAAATAATGAAATATAGGAAAAGTTCATATAAGGATGTGCCATAGGAACTACATACATAATCCGTCAAATCATACTAAAGCAATACAAGTATACGAAGAGGGGAGACCTCTAAGTAATAAAAGTATGAGAAAGAGTGTAAGGCACACACCACCTGGTCACCATAATCATATAAACATAAAACCTAGGATGCATCCATACACTCCCTAACATAAGTATGTATGTCAGTACTAGACTGGTCACACATATAAAGTTGGCCAATAGTGTACACAAAATCATAACATAAGGGGGAACGCCGTAGATCTATCACACCTCTACGGGAGTGTCATGCCTTAGGGTGCCATCCAAGACATGGTCATGGTACCTCCACAACTAGGTTAGCTCAGGCACAAATCTATGATAGCATACAACAAATATAATCTAGCATGGCAGGAGAAACAAAATAGTAACTCAATAAGCATAGCAAAACATAAGCATAGCATGGCAGAGACATTCAAATAAATGTCAGAATGAATCAATAAGAATGACAATCATACAATGAAAGTCATAAGTCAAATAAGGGAATCATACCAGGCATAGGATGGATAGAAATATCCCTACTGAAAAGGGAAAGAATATCTGTACCTTATCAAAGCACACAAATCAAAGCAATAAGACGAAAGGAAGCAGATGATCACTCCTTCTTCACCCGATCTACATTAATCATAAGTTTAATCATAAAGGTTTCATTTTAGTTTTCTTTCCATTTTAAGTAACTTTCCATATTTAGCAGGTTTCCATAATTAGTAACTTTCCAAAAACAGTAACTTTCCATATTTAGTAACTTTCTAAAAATAGTAAGTTTCCATATTTAGTATCTTTCCAAAAATAGTAAGTTTCCCTATTTAGTAACTTTCCAAAAATAGTAAGTTTCCATATTTAGTAACATTCCAAAAATAGTAAGTTTCCATATTTAGGTTTAAAAGCAATTTAGGGTTTCTAAAAATAGTAAATAGTATTTAAAAAGGTTTAAATAGTTATTAATGTCAAAATTGGGTTTCATATATTAATATACTTATAAAATGATGTCATTTCACAATTTAGAGTTTTACAAGTCAAAATAGGGTTTCCAAATTAAGTAAATGTGAGATTAGGGTTTCTAATAACACAAGTCATTTTAATTGATCATTTAAAGTAATTAATTTCCAATTAGGGTTTCATACATTCAATTAGGTCATAATTAAGTCATATTTCCTGAATTAGCAGTTTTAGTGTTTAATTCATATAATTTGGGTTTCATATTATCATTATTCAAAGATTAGGGTTACTATTGCAATTATGCCAAAGTTAAAGGTCAATATGAAAATTATTTAAACCATAAGTTAAGTACTCGTAAAATGACAAATAGCTTATTTAGGTTCTAAAAGTGAGGCAAATAAGCTTATAAGTGTTTTAAATAATTAATTACTTAAATTCTGAATTAACATTGAAAACAGATCCGACTTTAGCTATTTTTAACAAACCTTAAAACAGCTTATAAAATTCTATACTTTTACACAGATATACCTATATGTCTTAAGTATTTTATATAATTTTTCCAGATTTTATTAAGTAGTACAAGTACCAACTAAAAATCGACATTCACAACATCTACCCGAATTGGATCTGCTGGAACACCCCAAAAGTATGTAATTATTTACCCAGGTTAGACATCTCCGAAAAATCTACAAAATTTACAAAACGTAACTCATATACCAAATTTCATCTTTCCAAAATTTCAGGTCTTAATTCGTTATATATATTAAATTAAAAATCATGAACCATGATTGAATTTCCATAACCCGAAATACAATTTTGACATATGAATTTCTAAAAATCAAATGGTTGCCTTTTAGACCTCTAAAAATCACCAAACCAATTTTATTTGATCCCTATTTCATTGAGTTCAGTTTTAGACACAAGAACCACTAAAATTCATATTTTTATCATCAATCTATAATTCGTTTAATTAGCACCAAATTTCTGACAGATTAGTTTGCATATACAAATCCGATTTCCATAACATAATTAATCATATTAACACATATTAATATATTTTGATCCAGAAATATTGTTATAGATTAGAGTTTACATGTTACCTCTTGTATTAGATCGAATGGAACAAGAATACAAAGATCTCCAAATGATCAAATCGCCAACACCTCTCTTCTTCTTCTTGTGTGATACGAACGAAAGAAAGAAAAAAATATTATGGATTGGTTTAGGTTTTGATGAACAAATTCGAATGGATTAAATTAATGTGTATTCGATTACCTTATGTGTGATACGAATTAAATAATGGCAATGATCTTGCTTCTTCTTCTTCTCTTGGTGTCGACTTGAATAAGGTTTTAGGGTTTTGGTTTGTTTTATTTTCTTTGTGCCGACAAATGGAGTAGGGAAAAAAAAGTTTAGGGTTTCTTGTGTGGTTTAGGAATACACGGTTTATGGGAGAAAAATGAGGATGATAGGCCGAAATTAGGGAGTGATTAAATGGTGATTTGCAACTTTCCAAATTTACCAAAATTTCATATTTATCTTTTACAAATATTTGTGTACATAGTTTTATTATTTTCGGTCAATAGGGACTTATTAAACGTGCCGTAATTTATTTCATAAGGTTCATACATAATTTCATATAATACTTTGGGTTATGTGTTTATATTGTATGGTTTTGAGTCATAACATGTTATATAACTCAAGTTTTAATTTATAGCGTATTTTATAAGTCGTATTTAATAAGTCGTATTTTATTTAGGGTGTTATACACATATACTTGAAATCTTGTGAGAAGAACAAAATTAGCTCAAATGTATCAAGTGAGAATCAACCGCTATCGAAACTCTCTCTGACTATCTTTACCAACCCTTAATTAGGCTATTTGAAGTGATAACTGATGGAGCAAACCCGATAGACCAAACTTGAAACTGAAGTAGGATTCCCCGTTCTCGTGACTTAAGCTTGCACTAATGTTGGAAGAACGGTGTAGATAATTTATGCTCCAAGCAAATCTCTAAGCACTCAATACCCAACCAAAATATGTGACATTAACACCTCTTGGGAATTATGATGCATATCAAGAACAGACTACTTAGGTCTGGTAGTTTACTACTTAGGTCTGGTAGTTTACTAAGTTAGGTCTGTTTGTGATTTAGGTCTGGTTATGTAATGTTAAGTCTGGTTGACTTATTAAGTCTGGTCTGGTCGTGAAGATAGGAAAGTTTGTTAGAGTTATATTAGGAAAAGATACAATGCGTGTATGTATCTTTATAGAAGATTTGTGTATATCTTCTGTGTCATCTAGGGTTTCCTTGTGTTATAAAAGGATCCCTAAAGTTTGTTAGTAAACGTGTGTGAGGTGTACGAATTGATAATAGTGAATATCAATATACGAAGTTAGTGATATCCCTGCTTGTGTTCTTAATTGTTCTTGTTAAGATTCCGCATTAACATTAACAATCACTTAGGGTTTCTCACTTAGATTGGTTCGGATTTATCCTAACCATCTACTAGGTATTCAAAACTACTTAGTGATCCATATACAATTTGTGGACCAACAAGTGGTATCAGAGCAAGGAGAGAGACTCTGAATTCGTAGAACACTAAATCCCTAAAACCTAATTCTCACTCAAATCACCCTTCACAATGTCTGAACTCGATAAGCCTGAAACTTTCTCAATCCATAACAGTGAGGATGAGCAATCAAACCATGAAGATGAAGGAAAAACCGAAACCAGTAACTCCCAAACACAACAACAACCCATCCCTTCCACAACCACAATCTCAAACATAAAACTTCCACTACTGAAGAGAGAAGAGTATGATATATGGGCCATGGAGATGGAACATTATCTGGAATACATTGATAGTGATGTATGGAAGGTGATTCAAAAGGGAAATTCTAAGAAGAGAATTTCACAAGGGAATGATGGGCAACTCAGAATAATGCCACCAGTATCTGCTGAGGAGATTAGGGCTGTGGAGAAGGAAAAGAAGGCCAGAACCTTGCTTCTTATGGCTATTCCTAAGGAGCATCTACAAAGGTTTCATGGCATTCTTGATGCTAAGGAGATGTGGGAAGCTATCAAGAAACGATTTGGAGGTAATGCTAACTCCAAAAAGATGCAAAAGGCTGTTCTTAAACAGCAATTTGAAACATTTAGTGTTTCAAAGACTGAAGGTTTGGAGAAGGGCTATGACAGATTTCAACATCTGTTAACACAATTGGAAGTTCATGGTGCAGCAGTCTCGAATGAGGATGCAAATCACAAATTCCTTAGATCTTTACCATCAGAATGGGGCAATGTATCTGTGGCAATGAGGATTAAGGAGGAAGTAGATTCTATGACACCTGATGACCTATACAATAATCTCAGGATGTTTGAAAGGGACATCAGTAACAACACTCAGGGTTCAACCAGTTCATCAAATGTTGCTTTTGTATCTCAAAACAAAAGCAGTACTTACAAGGTTAGATCTGGTGTTAGGTCTGGTAACTATGAAACTCCTTCAAGTGAAAGGTCTGCTTCAAGTTTCACTGATGAGGTGATACATTCTTTCTTTGCCAATCAAACGGAAGATGAAAGCTTTATTAGTGAAGACCTTGAACAAATTAATGATGCTGAAGTTGAGGAGATGGATATAAAATGGCACATTGCCATGGTTGCTTTAAGGGTCAAACGATTTCAGAAGCAATATGGTAGGACTATCAACTTCAACAACAAATCACCAGTGGGATACACAAAAAGGACTGTTGAATGCTACAACTGTCACAAGCATGGGCATTTTTCAAGAGATTGTCCAGAGAAGAAGTCTGCTGATGAGAAAAGAGTTGAAGATGGGAAGATGGAAAAGAATCAGATGAGCCTGCTGACAATGGAAGCTGGAGGAGTCAATTGGGGTGAGCATCCAAGAGTAAATGAGGAGTCTGATCATGCTCTCATGGCCATCGGTAATGAGGTATCATTATGCTCTAAATTATGTACTGACTCATATAATCATGTTAAAGCTTTGTGTGATGAGCAGCAAGAACAAATAGGTGATCTTGAAGTAAATTTATTAGCACATAAAAATGCTGTAAAAACTTTAGAGGCACAAAAGGTCACCCTTCAAAATCAACATGCTGCTTTAAATGAAAAACTATACTTTCAAGCTAATAAGATATATGAACAAGATGAGAAGCTTAAAAGGTATAGACAATTAGGGCTTAAAATTCAGAAGGAGAGGGATGAGCTGAGAAAAAGGGTAGATCAATGGAACAATTCAAATAAAAACCTGTTTAAGTGTTGGGATTCTCAAATTAAGTCAAATAAAAAATGTGGCTTAGGATATGAGGAAAATGAGAATAGGGATATATTTAAGACTAAAGATGAGGACTATGCTGGTAAGCCTTTGTATAATAGGTTTGTTAAGACTGGTGACTTTAAAGGAGTACCACCACCTTTGAGTGATGACTATACTCCTCTTGAAAAAGAAGAGTTGGATGATTCACTCTTTGTATATGGTAAGAAAGGTCCTCAAGTGCCTGAACCAACTACCTCAGAGGACAAATCCAGTAGATATTCTTCTTGTCAATCCAATGACTCTGAAGGATCTGTTGATGGTTCCTCTGATCACTCTAAGTCTGAGTCAATCAGTGAGGAAAAAGAGAATCCTGAACCTAAGGTTGTTAAGAAGTGTGAACCTGTTGTTACTAAACCTTTAGTGACTGAACAAAAGGCTGAGACAGTTAAACCTAGTTGTGTCAATCACATAAAAACTCCTAGGGAATCTGTTAAATTGAATGAGTCACCTAGAAGCAATAGTGTTCACAGAGAAAGTAGGAGTAGTTACACTTATGCTCCTAAAAGATGTTTTGTGTGTGGAAGTTTGAGTCATTTAATAAGAGATTGTGACTTCCATGAAAAGAGAATGAAAAGAGAGGCTGAGCAAAAGAGAATGAATGTTAATAAGGTTAATGGTTCAAATAAACCAGTTTGGAACAATGCTAATAGAGTTAACCATGCCAACCAGTTTGTTCCCAGACCTGTTCAACTAAATAACACTACCAGACCTAACTCCTTTGTTAGTTCTGGTAGACCAAATTTTGGATCTGGCTACAGAAACTTTAATGTAAATAGGCAAAATGTTAATTTTATGAGGCCTAAAGTGAATACTGGTTATGTCAACTCTGTGAGACCAAATGTTAACACTGGTTTTGTAAGACCCAAGCAACCTTTTCAAAAATCTCAGGTGAAAGAAAATTTTAAAAGAACTAATTTTTACAAAGCTCATTCACCTGTGAGAAGACAAGTTGGAAAGCAAACAGCAAAACCTTTAAAGGGAAATGGGGGTTCTGCTGTTAAGACCTCAGCATGTATGTCTTGGGATTCAAACAAAAATAAATCCATGTATATATCCCAAAACAACAGTGGATCAGGTTCAATTAAGAAATTTAAGCATATTGATCCACAAGGCGGACCCAAGCCTACTCAGGCCTGGGTTCCTAAGAGAAACTAATTTCTCTTCTTTTTGTGCAGGATCATCCACTTTGCTATATGGAAGATAGAGGAATACTTGACAGTGGATGCTCTGGGCACATGACTGGTAACAAGAACTATCTTAATGATTTCCATGAATTCGAGGGAGGTTCTGTTACTTTTGGAGGAAGCAAGGGACAGATAACTGGTAAAGGAAGAATCATTGTGGGCAACATAGAATTTGACAATGTATCTTTTGTGAAAGAACTTGGGTAGTTCAACCTTTTCTCAATATCACAGATTTGTGATACTCAGCATAAGGTGCTTTTTACTGAAACTGATTGTCTTGTGTTGACTCCGGACTTTAAAATGCCTGAAGAACATCAAATTCTTCTTAAAGTTCCCAGACAACACAAAATGTACAGTTTTGATATGAAAGCATCTAATCCTGCAAAAGGTGCTACCTGTTTAATTGCAAAAGCTACATTGGATGAATCTAAGTTGTGGCACAGAAGGTTAGGCCATGTGAATTTCAAAAATATGAATAAACTTGTGAAGAATAACCTTGTGAGAGGTTTGCCTTCAAAATTGTTTAAAAATGATCATACCTGTGTGGCTTGCAACAAGGGAAAACAACATAGGGCATCCTGTAAGGTTAAATTAGAAAGATTAATCACTGAACCTTTGCATACCTTACATATGGATCTTTTTGGCCCTACATCTGTCCATAGTATAAATCATGCATGCTATTGCCTTGTCATTACAGATGATTGTACTAGATATTGTTGGGTGTTCTTTATGTCTAGGAAGGATGAAGCTACCCCTTTGATTCAAAATTTCATTAGACAGATTGAAAACCTTATTGATAAACGAGTCAAAATCATTAGGAGTGATAATGGCACTGAATTTAAAAACAAGAGCATGCTAGATTTTTGTGGTAATAAAGGAATTAAGCAACAATTCAGTAATGCAAGAACTCCTCAGCAAAATGGAGTTGCTGAGAGAATGAACAGGACACTTATTGAGGCAGCTAGGACTATGCTTGCAGATTCACTTTTACCTACTACATTTTGGGCTGAAGCAGTCAGCAATGCCTGCTACATCTTTAATAGGGTTAGAGTGACTAAGCCTCAAAATAGAACTCCTTATGAGCTTATGTTTGGCCACAAACCAGTTGTTAGCCATATAAGACCTTTTGGGTGTCATGTTACCATTCTTGATACTCTGAGTGTTCTTGGAAAATTTGAAGGAAAGTCTGATGAAGGGTTCTTACTTGGGTATGCATTAAACAGTAAAGCCTTTAGGGTTTACAATTTAGTATCCAAGAAAGTAGAAGAAAATCTGCATGTAAACTTTCTTGAGGAAAAACCCAATGTCAAGGGAATTGGTCATAGGTGGATGTTTGATATTGATTATTTGACTGATTCTATGAATTATGTTCCTGTCTCCAAGGAGAATCAAATTAACCCTATTGCAGGTACCCAAGAAGCTACTAACATTGCAGGTACCAAAGATTCTTCAAATTCAGGGAACATTGATGATATGGCTGAGCTTGTTGTGATTCCCTCTACAGAGAACAAGTCTGATGCAGGTGAAGCAGTAATCAAGGATTCTTCACCTCAGAAAACAGACTCTGAAGTTAAGTCTGGCAAAGTCAAATCCCCTAGCATTACCAGTACTTCACTTTTTAAGTCTGGTAGTGATGTTCTACCAGACCTTACTTCAAATGCTGAATGTGCTGATTCTAAGATGCCAGAACTTGAAGTATTTCCTAATCCTAATGAAGGTGTTTTTGATGGGGCTTCCTATGATGAAGGAGGTATTATTACTGATTTCAACAACTTACCCACTGAAGTGGAAGTAAGTCCAACCCCCACTCTCAGGATCCACACCATTCATCCCAAAAACCAAATAATTGGTAACCCCAAGTCTGCTGTTCAAACAAGAAGTAGAGTGCACCATCAGTCTGCTTCTCTTGCACTCATTAGCCTGATCAAGCAACAACAAAGGGTCAACCATAAGGACCAGCAACATTGCTTATTTGCTTGCTTTCTTTCTCAAAGTGAACCCACTACAGTTTCTGAAGCTTTAGGGGAGGAAAGTTGGGTAGAAGCCATGCAAGAAGAGTTGTTGCAGTTCAAGCTACAGAAAGTATGGGTTCTTGTAGACCTACCTTATGGAGCTAAAGTTATTGGTACTAAATGGGTCTTCAGGAATAAAAGGGATGAAAGAGGGGTAGTTGTAAGGAACAAAGCAAGGTTGGTAGCCCAAGGATACAAACAGGAGGAGGGCATAGATTATGATGAGGTTTTTGCTCCTGTGGCAAGGATTGAAGCTATCCGGTTATTTTTGGCCTATGCATCATACATGGGATTCAAGGTATATCAGATGGATGTCAAAAGTGCTTTTCTTTATGGCACTATTGAAGAAGATGTGTATGTACATCAACCTCCTGGCTTTGAGGATCCTGCTAATCCCAATCAAGTGTATAAGGTTATTAAAGCTCTGTATGGTCTTCATCAGGCTCCTAGAGCTTGGTATGAAACTCTTTCAGAGTTTCTTGAAGAACATGGATACATTAGGGGTGTAATTGACAAGACATTATTTATCAAGAGAGATCAGAAGGATATTATTCTTGTCCAAATTTATGTGGATGATATCATTTTTGGATCCACAAGAAAGTCTTGGTGTGATGAATTTGAAGGTTTAATGAAAAGCAGGTTTGAAATGAGCTCAATGGGAGAACTTACATTTTTCTTGGGACTGCAAGTTAAGCAAAAGGATGATGGACTTTTTATTTCTCAAGACAAGTATGTTGCAGAAATTTTAAAAAAGTTTGAATTCTCAAATGTAAAGGCAGCAGTCACTCCCATGGAGAACAAAGTGCCTTTAACAAAGGATGAAGATGCTGCTGATGTAAATGTGCATCTTTACAGATCCATGATAGGTTCCCTCATGTATCTTACTGCTTCTAGACCTGATATTATGTATGCAGTTTGTATTTGTTCACGTTTTCAGGTTCAACCAAAGACTTCACATCTTAATGCTGTGAAGAGAATCTTTAGGTACTTAAAGGGCAAACCAAATTTGGGTCTTTGGTATCCTAAGGAGTCAGCTTTTGATCTGACAGCTTATTCAGACAGTGACTATGCTGGTGCAAGTCTGGATAGGAAATCAACAACAGGAGGTTGTCAGTTCCTTGGAAGGAGGTTAATATCTTGGCAATGCAAGAAGCAGACGATTGTGGCTAATTCAACTACTGAGGCTGAGTATGTAGCAGCTGCTCATTGCTGTGGACAAGTTTTGTGGATTCAGAATCAGATGCTGGACTATGGTTTGAATTTTATGAATACTGTTATCCACATAGATAATAAGAGTACTATCTGTATTGTTAAGAATCCAGTATATCACTCTAAAACTAAGCATATAGAAATAAGGCATCACTTCATTAGGGATTGCTTTGAAAAGAAGTTGATTAGAGTGGAGAAAATACATACAGATTTTAATGTTGCTGACCTGTTAACTAAGGCATTTGATGGTCCTAGGTTCAATTACCTGGTAGTTAACATTGGTATGATGAACCCTAGTTTGAATTAAGGGGAGGTTTGGCCTAAGGGGAGGTCAAACTGTGAAGTATGTAAAATATGAATACTTACCAGCATTTAGGTTATTTTTAAGTTTTGTAGTTTTGATTTTAGTTTTGTTAATGATTTGATAAAAAAAAAAAAAAAAAAAAAAAAAAAAAAAAAAAAAAAAAAATTAGTTTGTTTTTATCTATATCGTTTATTTCTTTTATAGGCAATGCTGGTTTAAGTATATTTTCACAAAGTTGTTGAGTGAGATTATTGGAACTTCTCACTTGGTGAAGGTGCTTTGCACTAACACATCAAAAGGTTATCAGTCCACCTTGTCTCATCAACACAAGGACTGGCTAATCCTGAGCAAACGGCTAACAGGTAAAGATTGCTCAAATCCGTTTATGGCTGACAATTTGCCAAAATTGTATGGTACTCAACTCACCATATCTAAGATAAGTGAAGAGTTGGCTAGCCCACAAGGTTATGGCTTGTGGTAAAGGCTGTGGAAAACCATAAATGGTAATCAATTCACCATGATGAGGTGCTTTTCCATCAAAGAATTGACTAGTCCAGAAGCAAACGGCTTTTGGTAAAGACTTAACAAATCCGTTGATAAGCTGATGATTTACTTAAAATCATATGGTTATCAGTGTACCATGGTCTTACACACCAAAACATTTGGCTACTCCAGTAGTAATGGCTATTGGTAAAGAGACATCAAATCCATTAAATTTCAATGATTCACCTCTCACAGGTGTTAACACACCTGGAAGTGATGAGAATAGCTATGAAACTTAATATGAATTGATGTACATATAGTCATTGTTGCTGCAAAGACCATATCAGAAGAGCTTATCAAGATTCAAGCTGCTAGTAAGGAACAAGACCTAAATACATTTCAAAGTGTTCAAGATTCAATCCTCAGAAGGCTAAATCAGAAGAACTTGAAGTTCATGAAGCATGAAGATCAAGTTAGGGGAGGATTGTTGGGAATTATGATGCATATCAAGAACAGACTACTTAGGTCTGGTAGTTTACTACTTAGGTCTGGTAGTTTACTAAGTTAGGTCTGTTTGTGATTTAGGTCTGGTTATGTAATGTTAAGTCTGGTTGACTTATTAAGTCTGGTCTGGTCGTGAAGATAGGAAAGTTTGTTAGAGTTATATTAGGAAAAGATACAATGCGTGTATGTATCTTTATAGAAGATTTGTGTATATCTTCTGTGTCATCTAGGGTTTCCTTGTGTTATAAAAGGATCCCTAAAGTTTGTTAGTAAACGTGTGTGAGGTGTACGAATTGATAATAGTGAATATCAATATACGAAGTTAGTGATATCCCTGCTTGTGTTCTTAATTGTTCTTGTTAAGATTCCGCATTAACATTAACAATCACTTAGGGTTTCTCACTTAGATTGGTTCGGATTTATCCTAACCATCTACTAGGTATTCAAAACTACTTAGTGATCCATATACAATTTGTGGACCAACAGTATGAGACATTAACACCTCTTGCGATTATTCACAACGTCATCGGCGTGTGACACTGAGTACTACAACATAACTCCTTTAAGTGATAGTTAACCAGGTCTTCAAACATTTACCCCGACTGCTGGTAACTAGATAAACTAAGTCTTCAACTTAAATCTTAAGCATGAGCAAGCTATCATTGAAAGTCATGCATCCAACCAACCCCGACTTCAAGATAAAATAAGATCACGCCTTTGTGAAAGTCAACTTCAATCTCAAATAAGTGATACCTGATCAACTCCGTAGTCACAATTAGAGTCACATGCCCAACAAGTGAGTGAACATACAATCAAATATACGTCGATCCACTGTTCACACTTCTCCCCCTCAAAAATTGCATATGAGGTTGCCATTTTTGATCGAGTGAATGATCAAAAACAATCTAATGAAAGTAGATCATCTTGATGACTGAACGAGCACGGAACAAGTATGAAGCTTGTTGATGAGAATAGTCAGAAACAAGAAGATTTCTCTTCTTCCAAAGATAAAGCGCACTCAAGCGTACGCCTTTCTTTTCTTTGAGGAACGGGGCCTGGAGTGTTTTCAGCAGACGCCATTATGTTGACATTGAGGCCCGAGGCTTGAACTACAGTGTTCAAACGTCATATGTCGTTGAAGAACGAGGCTTGAACTGATGTGTTCAAACGTCATTGTCATTGAAGAACGAGGCTTGAACTGATGTGTTCAAACGTAATTATGCATGTACATCAATGTTGAGTTTCCTGAACCCCTAAATTAGGAGATTTCAGTCCTTTTGGCCGCGAAACTTTGAGTTCTTCCTTGAAGAAAATGGTCGATGTACCTGCACTTAAGTAAGGATTCCCTCACTAACATGACGATTTTGCTTACTTTTATATGGGTTAGTGATATCGGTATCCAGACCTTTTGGAGTTTCACAGTCAAACTTTGTAATGCAATCTGTACTAATAGGTATCCATCTAAGACCAACCATCTTAAAAATTCTACCCGTCGGTAACCACCTAAGGCAAGATCTAGGAGTGTTAGATTTCTCATACACAGTAGAATGCTTGTTGAGAGAAGTTCTTAGTCCTACAACAATCTGCCTACCAGGTTTCTGAGTATGACTCTTTGGTGCTACGGGCTTGTTGTGGTTTCTAGTCTTAAGGGATAGAACCTTAGCATGAGTATTTACTTCCTTTGCTTTAGACTTATGATATTGAGCCTTAGAACGAACATTAACTATCTGATCATTTGGTCTAGATTGTGAAGTTACTGGTTTTGACAAAACTTGTTTCGCATCAACTTGGGTTGCACACCTCGGTTTAGAAGATTTTGGTCGTTCAGATCTAAACGCAGTTGGTTGTCTAACAACTGTTTGGCTTCTAAGAGGTTGTGAAACTGGTGTTCCCAAGGTTGATGGTTTTGCAAACTTAGTGTTCACACCATTTTCAGTTAATTTCCTTAACTCGTTCTTTAAGGCAGTAATTGTGAAACCTTTCTCTTGAAGTTGAGCTTTGAATTCATCATTTTTAGCAATTAAAGACGTTGTGTGTTTTGAAGCCCTAGTTCTCGTTTCTTTGATGGAATCACTCAGGTTTTTACAATGCTTTTTCAAAGTCTCATTTTCATTAAGTAATTTAGCCACTTTATGTTCCAATTCAGTATTTTTTGTTGCAATAACATTACTGTCATGTTTAGCCTTAACTTCATTACACATATCACACATCTCAGCAATACATTTTTTCAGGTTGTTGATCGTTAAGTTTTTGGCTTCTAGCTGAGCTTTCAAATCATTTATCATAAAGAATTCACGGAAATCAGGGAGTTCCAGATTTTTACATGGAAGGTTAGTTTGAAAACTTTCTTCCTTTTGTTGCATTGCGATTTCAAGTGAAATACAATGTTTTTCAAGCTGTAAAAATTTGTTTGAAAGTTCATTAAAAACTTCTTTATCAACCACATCATTTGATTTAAAATTCTCAGCCGTAAACAAAGAACTTGACTCATCATCATGTTCAGCATCATCCTGATCACTTTCTCCCCCTTTATGATTCATATTTGTTGAATTAGAAATGGTATTGCTATCCGTCTTTTCCAACAAATATGTGTCATAAGTGGGCATAACTTGATCAGTATGCAGTCGTTCATTAGGGAGCACATTGTGTTGATCAGTGACATGTAACTCAGCAGATGGAACTTGGTCATTTTCTTGTCTGTGATCTGTATCCATGTCAAGTGTGGTATAAGACCCAGAACTGTCGTTTGTATCCTGCTTATCAAACATAGTGTCACTGCATTGTTGATGTTGCGCCCTTTCATTAATGAACTCCTTAACATTACTCATGAGTTGGAGTAGTGTAACTCTGAACATGTCAACCTCGATTCTAGTGTAATTAGCAAAATACTTTTTCGTCATTTGACTGTCATAATCATAATCCTCAGTGAATTGTGAATCAATGAACACTTGGAGTTGGTTGTTGATCACACAAAAGGCAGCCATGGATCTGCCTTCAGAAAGTGCTCCTTTGTCAAGTTGTTGTTCAAGTTGATCTAAATACAGTATCATTTTGAATGTGAAAGTCTGAACATCTTGACCAAAGAGTGATGCGAATGCACGTTTGTATCCTTCCAAGTATCCAGGTCGTTCAAAGAGAACCTTGAGATGTGAGTGAAGTAGTCTAAAACATTCTATGCAACTTTCCTTTGTATTATCAGGCAATTTTAGTGGCTGATGAAACTCTTTCTCTTGAGAATTCGAGCACGACGATTCCATGTTAGCATTATCAGAATCAAACACATTTATTTGTTGTACCGAGTTGGAAGTCTTAAGTTTATCGTTCGTGTCGTATAATTTGAGTACCTCAGATATGAAAGAATCTGAATTAGTAGACATGGTGTAAACGTGCACGGGATTTTACAAATCTATGATTTAAACCGAAAAATCGTTTCTTTCGCGGGATTTTAAAAAATCAAGAAGAAACCGTGAGATAATGATAAATTGGACGTGTTATGATAATTGTTGGATCGGTACAATGATTAGTGCTTGTGTGTTAAAAGTGATGATCGTTTGTCATACTTGGTGATCTGTTTTTAGTTGTGATTTGGTTTGGTTGATGCAAGTTGTTACGGTGAAATTTTGGACTGAAAACTTAAAACTTTAATAACTTCTTTCCGAAAGGGATTTGGGCCAGGAAAAATTCGTTTCACGACTTTGTGGCGAAACCTCACAATATTCAGACTGTTCCGGTCATTTTGACAGGTATTTCGCTGAAAACGGAGTTACGGTTCAAAAGTTCTGGCCGTTAGAAGTTTTGTCGTAAAAAGTCAACTTTTAGTCAAACCGCAGAGTCTTCAGTCAAACCGCAACAGACAAATCGCAACTGTCAAATCACAACACTCAAATCGCAATGCCAAATCGCAATCAATGCAAACCGCAGTCACCAAACCGCAATAGTCAAACCGCAATGAGGTCAAACCGCAGTCAATGCAAACCGCAGTCACCAAACCGCAATAGTCAAACCGCAATGACGAGAGTCAAACCGCAGTTCACTTGTTTCACCTAAAAACACCTAAAAATCACCCTTTTGAACGTTTTTGCTTGGTTTCTTTTGCACCATTTGATCTTAGAAGGTTATAACAACAATAAAAACACTAACTTTAACACCACAAACGTGAGAATCAAAGAGAGCCAAGAATAAGACCATAAACCTTCAAAAACCAAACTTTAGATCTAAACTAACCAAGAAAACGCACACACAATCTAGCTAATCAAACCATGGGCTCTGATACCAATTGTAAGATATAGGGTACCATAACACACTCGTGATTCTTGTGTTTGGCCGAATCTTAGAGAGAGAGAGAGAGAAGGAGGATGGGAGTTCTAGAGAGAGAAAGTGAAGGAAAAGTGAATATTAGATTAAAAGCTCCAACCCTCTCCCTTGGTGGGAGAGGGTATTGATACAACTTACTTAATGCCCCACGTGGGCTATGGAGCGGACTACAGTGGGTAAAGACCCGACCCGACTCCATGGTGAAACGATATCTAAACTATAACTATAAAGCCTACGAGCTATCTAATGCCAAAAGATACTCAGGATGACCGAGTCTTTCATATGAATATTTATATTCCTAACACAAATCTAGATATGATTTACTCCTTTGATATATGATTTTGAATGTTTATTAGCCGATCGAGTTTCACCTCCATAATAAAGAGTATTAGATTTCGAAAAATTTAGGCACACTAATATGTGACACTATTAGAGCATATGTAATGATACTCTGCATTCCGCAAATCGCATCATCGCATCATGAACAAATATAAGTATGCTAATGGTGTATGATTTTGAATAAGTAATATTGTAAAAAGTTGATGTTTAATTGCTTTGAGATATGTAAAATATTTATGAAATATCATTAAACCCCTCTAGTTAAAAATGCTCAACTTTTAAAGTTGATATGATAATATGATGACCAATTTAAAGGAATGTAGTTATAGACGTGGTTGAGGTAAATAATATATAGTATTTTACCTTTGTTATACTTCTTCTTGTCTCTTCCCGTTGATGGCTCTAAGTATTTCATTTAGTTATATGGGCAAATACTAAAAAAATGCATCGAACTTGACACTTTTTATCATTGTATGGTGCCAACTTTTTTTCGTCTCATTGTATCCATAAACTTTTGATTCCGTGTCATTGTGGGTACTATGTCCACCTTGTCATATGCCAGCGTGTCAATTGCGACACCTAAGCTGCCAGCTTGTCAAGGCCAACTATTTTTTTTTTCATTGTATGCATCGAACTTGACATTTTTTGTTATTGTATGTATCCACGTCAGCTAAACGTCGCATCATTAGTCCTTTATACTAACGGCCGTTAGTAAATAACTTACAATTCCGTTTTCCTACGTTCTCGTCCATTTTCATACGTTTTCGTCCATTTTTTTACGTTGTCGTTTGTTTTTACACGTTTTCTTACGTTTTCAACCGTTTTTATATGTTTTCTTACGTTTTTACACGTTTTCGTCCCTTTTTTTTCATTTCGTCCGTTTTCTTACGTTTTCGTCAGTTTTTGCATGTTTTTGTCCGTTTTTACACGTTTTCATCCATTTTTACACGTTTTCGATCGTCTTTATACGTTTTTGCACATTTTTGTCCATTTTCATAAGTTTTAGTCCGTTTTTTACGTTGTCGTCTGTTTTTACACGTTTTCGATCGTCTTTATTCGTTTTTACACGTTTTTGTCCGTTTTCGTCTGTTTTATACGTTTTTGTTCATTTTTGTATGTTTTCGTCCGTTTTTACACGTTTTCATCAGTTTTCTTACGTTTTCATCTGTTTTCTTACACGTTATACGTTTTCGTCCGTTTACACGTTTTCGTCGATTTTTACACATTTTACACATTTTCGTCCGTTTTCTTACATTTTCGTTGGTTTTTACACGTTATATGTTTTCTTACGTTTTCATCCATTTTTATACGTTTTTGTTCATTTTTATACGTTTTCATCCGTTTTTACACATTTTCGATCGTCTTTACACGTTTTTGTCCGTTTTCTTCCATTATTTTTGCATTTTCATACGGACGAAAATGTATAAAAATGGGCGAAAATGTATAAAAACGGACAAAAACGTGTAAAAACTTATGAAAACGTAAGAAAACGGACGAAATGAAAATATGGGCGAAAACATTTAAAAACAGACGAAATGTTTAAAAACGGATGAAAACATGTAAAAAAGGACAAAAATATGTAAAAACTGACGAAAACGGACGAAATAAAAAAAATGAATGAAAACAAGTAAAAACGTGCGAAAACGGATGAAAACGTGTAAAAACGGACAAAAAGGTGCAAAACTGACGAAAACGGACAAAATGAAAAAAAGCGGACGAAAACTTGTAAAAATGTAAGAAAACGTATAAAAACGGATGAAAACGTAAGAAAACGGACGAAAATGCGTAAAAACAGACGAAAACGTAAAAAAACGGACGAAAACGTATGAAAATGGAGGAAAATGGGCGAAAACGTATAAAAACGATCGAAAACGTGTAAAAACGGATGAAAACGTGTAAAAACGGACAAAAACATTTAAAAACTGAAGAAAACGTAAGAAAACGGACGAAAATGTGTAAAAACGTAAGAAAACGTATAAAAACGGTTGAAAACCTAAGAAAATGTAGGATAACGGAATTGTAAGTTATTTACTAACGGCCATTAGTATAAAGGACTAATGATGCGATGTTTAGCTGACGTGGATACATACAATAAAAAAAATGTCAAGTTCGATGCATACAATGGAAAAAAATTAGTTGGCCTTGACACGCTGGCAGTTTAGGTGTCACAATGAACACGCTGGCATATGACAAGTTGGACATAGTACCCATAATGACACGAAATCAAAAGTTTATGGATACAATGAGACGAAAAAAAGTTGGCATCATACAATGATAAAAAGTGTCAAGTTCGATGCATTTTTTTAGCATTTGCCCTTAGTTATATTAGCTTGTATGTAAGGCTTAAGTAATTGCATATCTACCTCCTATATAAGACAAGGTTTTGTCCTACTATTTCTCCCCCAAAATACTTAATCAATTGCCACCTGGAAATTCATTTGATCCAACGGGTTGGAGCTATTATTGCTTCTAAACATTCGCTAGCAAAAAAATTGGGCGGGATATCTCATCCCTCATTCATTTGTTACAGCTCATAACAAAAAACACATAACCTTTTCTCTCTAGATCCCCTTTTCCACCCTATTCGAAAATCAAAAACCCCGAACATCAAAATCAAGATCCATACAAATTAAACCAAGTTTTGATAAATCAAGATCTAACAATGATTAATCTGTAACCAATCTCAATTTTGGTTTTGAACGAACAATGCTCTCTAGATCCCCTTTTTAAACCCTAACCGAAAAACACATATCCATAAAAATTAAATCAACATAGTGTTTCAAAGGCCATTGAATTTGATTTCAATAAAAAAAATATATATTATCATAGAACCCTAATTCTCTTAAACAATTCATGATCATCTTTGGGGACGGCACTTATGTGAAATCAAGAAGAACATGAACCAGATTATACGGTGTCCCTAATTTTTTCAAGGTAATGCGTTTTTTCTTTTTTTCTTTTTTTTTTTTTTTTTTTTTTTTTTTTTTTTTTTGTATTATCTAAAATACTTTGATTCTTTTCTATCTAAGACAGAGATAATCGTCAAGTGATTTATTTAGGAGCAAGCAAAGGCCAATGAAGTACACATTTTTGTCAAGCAACTTTGAAGGTAAATATATGTCTTTATGGATGGTTTATTCTTGTGCTTTATTATTGTGTTTGATTATATTAATTTATGCACACCATATGTTTGATGAAATGATTATGAAGCTAATACGGTATTTGTTGATTCTGTGATATGATATCCGTGTATTATATTGCTTCTATGAATGATGTTGGTTATATTTCGCCGTTTTGTTTGACTGTGACAGAGGTAGAAAAGTGAACGAGACTGTGTTATGCAACTTATCATAGTCCCAGATAACCAGTTGCATTATAGATTTACGTAAGATGTGCGATGAGGTACTTTTTTTTTTCAATGGATAAATTGTTCTATTCATTGATGATATCCACACAGTAGTTGGTGTAGGTCACCAATTCATTCTATTGCGCCACATGCTTAATTTCTATGGATTATGCCTTATTTTATTATTGTCTTAATGTGACTTGCATGTATAGGAGCTATTAGTAGAGCAATGGATGCTTCTAATCTTTTGAGACCAATGCTCGGTCGAGGTAAGCATCGATGTATTGGAGCGACCACACTGGATGAGTACATAAAGTATATCGAAAAGGACCCGACTCTTGAGCATAAGTTTTAACAAGTATTCTGTGATCAACCGTTTGTCGAAGACACAATTTCCATTCTTCGTGGACTACATGCGCGGTATGAACTTCATCACGTGGTCAAAAATCTTTTATGGTGCTTTGGTTTGACAAAGGTTAAAACAACATAGCACTTTTTGCGTGACAAAGGTTAGAACAACATATTTCTGTTCAATTAATTGTATGCAAAATGAATTGTAATTGAACATATTAATGTTGGTTTATTATTGCAGCAATTGACTTGGTAGATGAATCTGCTGCATAACTGAAAATGGAAATCACATCCAAGCCCAATGAACTGGAAGTGATAGATCGAGCTGTTTTAAAGCTCGAGTTGGAGAGGTTGTCTCTTAAAAACGAAACCGATAAAGCATCCAAGGAACTTTTTTCCAAGCTAGAAAACGAGATAAAAGCTCATATTCGGGCCAAGATGATGACATTGATCCTGATACTATGCGATATGAGGTACATATAGTTATTCGGGATGCAATTTTACTTTTTATGTTGTGAAATCAACCTTATAGAGGAACATGAACATAAGAGATAAACATATAAAAAAGGTTGGGAAAAAATGTAGATGTTGCTTTCCTTATTTAATTTTACTTTTGCGTTTTTAGGTTAATTTTTGCTGCCATAGATGTTCATTGCACCTAACTTTAAATTGGAAGAAGCTAAAGGAAACATGTCCATGTTTGGGAAGATAATAGAAAGGGGTGTTAGGGCTTTACAGAGAGAAGGGGTTGAGATTGATCGGGAAGCTTGGATGAAGGAAGCTAAAGCAACTGAATGGGTCGGATCAGTAGCTACATGTAATGGAATTGTTGGCAATATAATTGGGATTGGAGATGAAAAAGAAGACCGTATGATGACTTGGTTTGCTGATGCAAATGAATGTGAAAAAAGAGGCTCAATTGAATCCGCTGGAGCAATTTATGGTTGTGAATTGATGAGTTTAAATCCACGACAGATGTGTGGTCAACGCAACCCGATTTGAGAAGGCATTTGGGACCCGCAAGTCACTTGATGTTCTGCTTTGTAAAGCTGTTGTTTTTGAAAAACGTATAGTTTTAAACAGTTTGAGCACAATAAATATAATTATGTCTGATTTTATTTATTGATTTATTTATTATTTATGTATAATGTTATAAATATTTAAAATTATATGTAAATTATTTATTATTTATATATAAAAGATAAATAGAAAAATGTTATTTACTTTAAATTAAAAAAAAATTAAAAAAAGAATCTACAAATATCAAAGGGACGAAAGTGCATCTTGTTCATTCCTTCATTTTGTTCATCTTATTCATTCCTTCATTGTCTTCTTCATCATTTCCACTCCTCAAAATTTATAAAAATCTGTACATATAATTAAACCTTCATTTTCTTCTTCATCATTTCCACTGGTCATCTCCACTTTCCTTCCACCAGATCTGTTTTGCCGCACCAATCTAAACCTGATCCATTTTAAGATATTCAAAACCCATCTCCAAATAACTTCATCTTCAAAACCTATCTCGAAGATTTTCATTATCTCACAAAACCAAGGCCAAACGGTCTTCAATTTAAAAGAATGAAAAAAAAGAAAGAAAAAACTGTTAAAAGCCCCAACGGGCAAAAAATCAAGGCCAAACGGTCATATTTTTGTTTTCTATGCACCATGATTCATCGGCTTGTGCAGGAAAAATGACAACCGAATTTGTATTCCCCTTGAACTCAGACACGTTTCCAGATGAACGTTTTATGAAAAATAAAACAGTGATACCAGAAGATGGTGAAGTGTTGATTTATCTCAAACATCCTTTGCTATATTCATTGTCGTCATCTTTTTATTTTGTTGTGCATCATACTCATCAATTGTTTCATGTGTTGATACGTAAACTATTTTACGGGTTCTTTTTTTATCAATACCACCACTAACATTACTTGTTGAGGAATCCACATTATTCATTCTTGCGTTCCTAATGTCGATATTCGTTTCACCTTGATTATCCTGTAATCATTTAGAAACAAATAAATCATAAAGAATTAGTTTAAAACATATGTTATTGTTAAACTATTTATGAATATATTATGTCATACCTCATTAACAAAAGCATATGCATTTGCAATGTCATCTTCAACGCTTTGGAATGTTTAACACATAAAATATTAATAAATATTAGTTTAAAAAGATGGATGAGTGTTACACACAGTTCATAATGTAGCATATCATACCTTATCCACATTATTTGATGCTTCTATATTCATATTGTCAGCATCTTCTAACCTATCTTCATCGTTCTCATAATCATGTTGACCGTCCTCTAAATCATTGTTAGTAGTATGTAAATCATCGTTACCATTTGGTAATCTGTCTTTGGCATTATGTAGGTTATCTTCAACATGGTAAGAGTCTTCTCTGCCATTTTCAAACTCATCTCCCCCATTTTGAAACTCACCTTCGCAATTTGCTAAAGCATCATCGCTATTTTGAAACTCATCTCCACCATTTTCTAAATCATCTTCACTATTTTCAAACTCATCTCCAGAATTCTGTAAATATTCTTCACCATTTTCAAAGTCTTCTTCATTATCCTGTTTTGTTTTCAACAAAAAAACATTTATTTAAAAACGGCATAAACAAATATAATTTTATGTTTATAGTTTCATGATTATAAGTTAATTAAAAAATAAAGTTTAAACACCTGTTCATGTAGGAAGCCATTTTTGAAATAGTTGATTGTATCAACATCATCAGTGACCTTCTCAGTTCGATATATATGGCTATTATTGTTGTGGTTAAATTCCGTGTATTTAATCTTGAATAGATATTCTTTTCCAATAATCTGATTAAGCTCATCTGGGAAGTATTCATCTGTATTAATGCCCTGTTTTTCCATGATCTCTCATGCAGTCACCTTAGTCATCTTATGGACGTTGTTGTCGAAAATTACAACCTGTGCTGTTCCACTTTCGTCTACAATGCGCACAATGATTTTGAACCTTTACATAAAAAGTAAAATGCTTTTAGTATGTTATTTTGTATGCTAAGTTGTACAAATTTGATAACTAATTATATCAAAATGTATGTCATACCTGCATGCAACAACATATGTTTCTCCATGTCTCTTGCAAAACCAAAATTGTTTTTTGTTTCTAGAATTCATTCCACCTTTTGCTGCTATTGGTGTCACTTTTGTGTTGCATTCTTTACATCCTATATAAACCCATCCATTTTCATATTGGATGCTATGCACAGTTGTATAAACAACACAACATGTTTCCTGCATTTTGTACATTTATTTTAGATAAGCATACTATAGTCGTAGATGAATCTTGCTTTAATATGCATAGGAAATGGACAAACATAATTGCAATCTTACCGGCTCAATTGTACGAATCATTCCTACCAATCTCTTTACACAACCTTGCATAAATTCTGCTGGTGTAACTACATGTATGTCTTGCGCATGCACCTGAATCCTGAATTCGTTGGCATCATATCCCTCTTGAGATTCATAGCTGTTTCATATGAAAATTATTTTCTGTTGGCATTTTTATGATATTAATTGTATATTAAAACTGAAATATACTAATGTTAGTTAAATTACCTTTCTCGAAAATACAATAATTGAGGTATTTTCCTGTTAATGTATATCCTGTTCCCAAATAACGCATTATGCACGGCTGGTTTATCTATCAATTGTAAAAGAACAATTTATAAAAAATATTAAACTTGAATGAAAAATTACTGAAAATTACAGAAAAGTGGTTAATGATATACTAATCCTAGGAAAATAAAAGGAAATCAACAACTTATTGTAATAAGCAGTTTAAGAGCAAAATAAGAAAATAAGCTAAAAGATTAAGAAAGTTGTTAAAAGAAAAAGTAGTGCTAACTGATTTTCACCAAAAACCAACCAAATCCTAATAAAATTATTCCAACTCTTGAAAATACACTTAAAGCACTATAGTGAACCTACAAATAACAAAAATAAACACCTAATTAACTCAATCCTATCAAAATCAATCTAGATCAGAACCTACCTTTAAACCTTGACTGCTATTGAAAGGACAAAATTAGCTAAATCTAAAAGCAACTAAGCTAATAAGCTAAATTAACCTAGAAGAGTAACTAAATAAGCTATGGGAGACTAAATACTATCTAAATAACCAAATGGGAACAGAATAAGCAACAAACTTCAACCAAAAAGCAATAAATTTCAAATAACCAATAAGAGTCTGACTGCAGGCTAGAAAATGGGTACTGGGGTACTTTAGGGCTCAATTATAAGCAGTATAAAATAAGCAAGATTCACAAGCTCAGAAGATAAGCAAACAACACATACCAATAACCTCAGAAACCAAAATTCAGGCCAAGTTTAGCTTATTTGCTGCTTAAAAATAAGCTGATAAGTGGCTTGTTCAACACAAATAAACATTGATCACTCGGTGTAAGATTGTGTGAGTAGGCAACTTGTGAGCTTATTCTAAACCTCTAATATGCAATAAAAGGATCTGAAAATGAGAAATAGCACAGAACAAATAACAACCTACTAAGAACTAAAAGATTTAAGCACAGAACAACACAAATAAGCAATTGAATTTTACTTATAAAACTGCTTAACTGATCAGTGTGCAGAAAAGGTGTTATATGGCAAGGTACTAACTGATTTTGTCCAAAAACCTACCAAATCCTAATAAAATTATTGCAACTCTTGAAAATACACTTAAAGTACTATAGTGAACCTAGAAATAACAAAAACAAACACCTAATTAACTCAATCCTATCAAAATCAATCTAGATCATAACCTACCTTTAAACCTTTACTTTAATGTATTAAAATATATTTTTTTAAAAAAATCCTAAACTTACTGTCCCAATATTTAATCTTCCCTAACAATAGAAGGAAGTCTAAATGACCAATTTCTTCAAGCCTGTTGTCGTACTCATTCCACATGAGTGCCTAGTTGTCCCAAAAAGTGCAATCAAGTCTAAAAGATCTTCAAAATATGATATGAATTCATGGTTATATATACATATATTGATAAATTTTTAAAATATTTATAACTATGAAATAAATTGTTTTTACTCAGCATCTTCAATGACAACTGTTCGCCGAATTTTAGGACCACCATGGCTATTTACGGACACGATATTACCAACAGCTACAACTGTTCCAATCACATCTGTCCAATAACATGTGTATTAGTAATTTAAAAAAACAAAAAGAAATCTACAAAGTTGGTTTCTATGTAAGCATAAAATTTATACCAACACTATCATGTTCATGGTACTCATTGTTTAGGTCCAATATACATGTGAATGGTTCATTAATGAATCTAACAAAGTTATCATCAATTTGGTCAATTCTCGTGACATCAGTTCCTTTAAAAAATGATATTTTCCACCTATTGGGTAACAACGGTAATCTTCCACCATTTTCTGCCACACCGAAGTTAGAGATCATATAGCAATGCCCGTCTTGAAGAAGAGGTTCAAATTTAAACATGAATTCCTTTTTGATGTAAATTTGAATTCTCTCGTCCTGTTTATGTTATTCAAACAATTAGATGTTATATCAATGTTTTTAAAAATAATATTTGTACACAAATAAATATACTTACCTCAACATCTTGAAAAATGCAATCCAAACTGTATGGGTCATGTTCTTCGTTAAGTTTGTGTGAATGCCAAATAGAGATACATACTCCTTTAATTGCCATGTTATTGACCATAGGGTTGACGTCTTTAATTGGAGTCATTTTTAGTTCCTTCATCTTTTGTGCTGAATTTTTTTAAAACATATTTAACATTACAAATGCATTCAAACAACAATGAATATTGAAAAACGAATAAACAACCAACCTGGTGAAAAACTCCCGAAGGAGGAACTTTGCATTCCATATCCTTTTTTGAATTGTGGTTTGTTGCCTGTAAAATTACGTTTAACAAATTAATAATAACAAAAATGTATATTCAAGAATTAATAAAGAATCAAACCTGCTGAAGCACTTTGAAAGGACGGAGCATGAATTCCAAAACGGTTTTTTGGTACTTATTTGCCTCCTGCAAATCAAGGTTTATAAGTATTATGAATATGTAATGCTTTGTATACATTGAAATGCATTAACAATGGATTAACAATCAACCTTGTGAATCACTACCAAAGGATGAAGTATGTAATTCAAAGCCTTTATTTTGTTGTGAATTCACTCCTGTAAATCAATGGTTAAACATTTTTTAAACATGGAATATAACATAGTTACGAATATAATTGTGTGTATTCATTTTAAAAGCATAAATTACCTGACAAATTTCTTTTAAACCGAGTCGTATTCAACCCTGCCTCATTTTCTTGATAACCAAAAGTTGGGGTTCCTATTGCAGCTCCTTTATTTTGTTGTGGTTTACCTACTATAAATTAATTTTTAAACTCAATTTAAGTATTAAAAAAACATAGTTACTTGAATAAAAGGAACAAATAAACAGATAAGATACTATTGGAGTTGATTCAATAATTTTTGTTACCTAAATGACCATCAAAAGAGACTGATTGATTTCCAAAAGCTGCATTTGAGGGTATTTTACCTGTAAACAATTATATACAATATAATTCTAAAATAATGCACTAATAACACATGGCATATTATAGTAATTGTTAGACATTGTACCTTTTGTTTTACTTCCTGATTGTAAATAACATGCGCTTCTCGGATCTCTTTGCTGATCTTTTATCTAAGATAGCCTTTCAGATTCAGTTATATTGCGTCCCCTTGAAGCTGTTTTACCTGTTAACAATGCCTCAATATATATTAATAAATACAAATGATGAATGTATTAACTATTTAAAATGTGCAAGATACACTAATTATTTATAATAATTACTCTTGTACCATGAAAATCTAAAATAATATACACAACATTATTTTACACATAATGTACCTTTTGTTAAGCTTTGTAAATTCAACAAATTAGATCTACAGTTGTCAGCTGATCTGGGTATTTCAGAGTTTCCATGAGCTAAATGGCCTTCAAAAGATGATGATTGCTTGCCAAAGTTATTGCTTGAATATCCTTTCGATAAATGGCCTTCAAAAAATGATGATTGCTTGACAAAATTACTGCTTGAATATCCTTTCCCTAACAACAATTACTCAACGCATAATAAACATATTCACTATATGGAAAAAATTATACAAAAAAATAATTTACAGGTATTGTACCTTTGTTTGGACTTCTTAAATTTAAACCATGAGAACCATAGTTTCTCCCTGGTGTGTCACTTTCAAAGATGGACATATCGATAGAAGTGTCTTTGTTTATTGGTTGTGAAACTGATGCAAAGTAAAACATAAACATAATCAAATCCATATTAGCAACCGCAAACTAATTAATATGGAACAAAGTGGCACTAAAGAACTCAAATAAGCAGTTATAACTTAAAGTAAAACAAAGACATAGCTGCAACACTATGAGCTACACATAACCTTAGCATTGTTCTATCTTGTTTACCAAACCCAACTGACAAGTAAAATCTTAAAGCAATAGAAACCAAACCATACACAAGCTGAGCACAACAGATGCTTAAGGCATGTTTATTTTGCATCTTTTACAACCATACCAATTATAATGGCAAAAGAGTGTTTAAAAACATATACAGAACTATCAAAAAACAGGTTTTGGAGGTAGATTTCTCATAGACCCTTTACTTAAAGAGTAAAATTACCAAAAAACGCATACTCACAAGTCTATCTAATACTCCGTATATTTCATCAATGTCAGTTTATGAATTGGTTAAAACCAACCTAGGTTGCTTAAACTACAATGCTATTTAAGTAGTAGCATGTAGTCAGCATATAGCATTGTCATAATTATCAAATCCTTACTAGCTACAAATCTCAGATCACTTGGCTAGAAATCTTAAAGCAATAGAAACCAAACAATACACAAGCTGAGCACAACAGATGCTTAAGGCATGTTTATTTTGCATCTTTTACAACCATACCAATTATAATGGCAAAAGAGTGTTTAAAAACATATACAGAACTATCAAAAAACGGGTTTTGGAGGTAGATTTCTCATAGACCCTTTACTTAAAGAGTAAAATTACCAAAAAATGCATACTCACAAGTCTATCTAATACTCCGTATATGTCATCAATGTCAGTTTATGAATTGGTTAAAACCATCCTAGGTTGCTTAAACTACAATGCTATTTAAGTAGTAGCATGTAGTCAGCATATAGCATTGTCATAATTATCAAATCCTTACTGGCTACAAATCTCATATCACTTGGCTAGAAATATGATACTGATATAGTCATAGCCACATAGATTCAGGTATGTATAGGTCACCCAAGTATTGAAACAGTAACACTAAGGCCACCAAAATCTAAAAACCAAACCACACAAGTATGTCAATTCCATCCAAAACCTTGATGCAAATTTGTTCAGGTTACCTTCATACCTTCTCTTTTCTTATAACTATGGAAACATTCGCAGTTATAGTGGAAAACTAACTATTAACAGAAAGTATAGCGCAGATAATGAGCTTAAAAGCTTTTCAAAATATAAATAAAGTCATAACCCCAAATAACAGTTATTTGTACAGTTAAAAACATCTAAATAGCGACCAAAGAAACTCAAATATACTGAACGAATCACACATCTAATTTAACTACTTCAATCAAAACTATAACCATCAGAAACAGCGACAACAACAGATAACAATAAACATATAATTACGGTCTAAAAACCAACAACTAATCAACTCAATACAAAAATCACAAATCAATCATATTAAGCTCAACATCACAGACTCATAACCGTTAGATACAAAGCCATCAACTATACAAATAACACTGATATAGTCATAGCCACATAGATTCAGGTATGTATAGGTTACCCAAGTATTGAAACAGTAACACTAAGGCCACCAAAATCTAAAAACCAAACCACAGAAGTATGTCAATTCCATCCAAAAACTTGATGCAAATTTGTTCAGGTCACCTTCATACCTTCTCTTTTCTTATAACTATGGAAACATTCGCAGTTATAGTGGAAAACTAACTATTAACAGAAAGTATAGCTTAGATAATGAGCTTATAAGCTTTTCAAAATATAAATAAACTCATAACCCCAAATAACAATTATTTGTACAGTTAGAAACATCTAAATAGCAACCAAAGAAACTCAAATATACTGAACGAATCACACATCTAATTCAACTAATTCAAATCAAAACTATAACCATCAGAAACAGCGACAACAACAGATAACAATAAACATATAATTACAAACAATTAATTTAGAGGATTTGTACCTTTGTTTGGACTTCTTAAATTAACTTGCTTCTTTTTTGTAAAAATACCTGGTGCATCCAATATAGTCTCATTGATTTCCTCATGGTTTGATTCTGTAAATACATCAACATACATATATATCTTATGCAATATATAAAACATTAAAAAAACACAGCCCTAACTTGTTTATGTACAAATAACATAGTAAGTATACACAAATACCTGGTCGATCCAATATAGTCACATCTTTTTCAACATGGTTTGCTTCTGTAAATTTATCACAAATAACATGGTATGCATTAATGGGAAAATTTATACACCAATGAATCATTACTTCTTAATGCCCAACATACCTCGTAAATCCAGTCGACTACCTTTCTTCAGTGGTTGCTTTGCTGCTAACAAATCATCAACACATACACATCACAAATATATCAGATTTATAGATCAAAGAAACAAATTTATATATATTGATTCAATTAAACTTTTCTTCTTATTATCAAATAACCTGAATTCATTATAGTCTTTTTCTTTTCCTCCTACTGTTTTTCGGATACATTACTTTCCTTTGCTTTTGAAAGCCTCTGTGAGTATCTCTGCGGCTGCATGTTACTGTCAATATTGAATCGACTTTGTTATTATGATGTAGGTCATTAAATAACGTTGTATATATAGTGTAAGATTAGGTTAAACATTAACAGAATCTTTAAGATAACAATTGATATATACCAAACTTATCTTATATTTTTTTAGGAAAAAACCAAGACGTTTTTTTAGGAAAATATATAGATACACGTTTTTTAGTATTGTGCTAAAAGATAAATCACCTATAATACCCTTAATCATTTAATACACAAAATTAAAGTGCTTATTATATCAAAACACAATAAGCTGCTGAAATAAGGCAGCCTAAATGCCATATCAATTGGCATAAATATTCACATATAAGTTGGCACCAATTACATATCAGTTGGCAAAATAATCACATTTTATTGGTTTAAATTCAATTAATACATACTCTTAACTAATTATTCATTTAAATTCAATTAAACCTTAAAATGAGAAGTTACCTCCATCAGATGATTCCTTGATAACTGATTTTAGGGATTTTTTTCGTAGGTTAACTAATTTGGGGGAAAGCTGATTTTCGGTTCGTGGGTTAAAAATTTTGGGGGGAAAGCTGATTTTCGGGTATTAATTTTTAAGGTTATGAATTGTTTTTGGTATAACTGATTTGGTGGGATTTCTTTTTTATTAAGAATATATTAGGGAGTTTGTGACATATACGTTTGTTGTGATGATGTTGTGAAGTTATGTCAAAATAATTTCCAACCTTATTCATTCATACATTATTAATTATGACTTGCAAATTACATCACAACTATTGTAATGCTCCAATGGTTGAGGTGTTTGTTTATTTAAGCCTACCATCCAAGGTTCGAATCCTGCAATGGACAAATTTTTTAAATAATCCCGAATTTTAAGTGTTCTAAACATTGCCTACGTGGACACAAACCGATGACATGGCTTTTAATGACAATTACATGGCAATGACATGGACTTATGTGGCATTATCTACGTGTAACGCCTCCTGTTATATATAATGTAGAGATATATATATATATATATATCACCCATTATGAACTTTTTATACAAATGGCAATTTACTTATATCGATTTTTTAGAAAAATTTATGTACGGGTTAACAATTATATCACCTATTATAAACATTATTTCGGATCTAAACTAGTAAACATTTAACTCACTTATAACTTTTATCCAACCTCGTACATGGTTAACAATTATATCACTAAAACGGTATTTTAGAAAAATACACTTAAGTTTTTATAACAATTTTAGAACGACTATTTCTTAAACATATATAATTGTGACAAACCGAGAAATCAACATACATATACGAGTCATGCCCGATTCCTATTGAATAAATGTACTTATTATATTTTTATTTAAAACGAGACAAACAAAACATTTTGTATACAACCGTTATACGTAGTTTTCCAATTTACAAAGCATTTAAATGAGAATCATCACTTACACGTAATTTCTATAGGTGATGTATGACATATATAACACATTAAATAAATTCACGCAGCAGATAAACATCACCATAACAGGATCCATAGTGCCATATGATCAATCAAATAAATAAACAAATTAAACAAACATGTTTTATACCTTTGTAGCGTGATCCGGGTAACACCACCAATATCACTACACGAATTGAATGAAATAAGAACCAAAAGTGACCAAAGAAGATCACCTCTATGAATAATCCACACTACACGTCATCGATCACCACCCGATGCTAGTCTTGAACACGTAACACGCGATCTAGCCTTGAACTACACTAGAATAAGGTTAGATGGGATAAAAAACCACAAACCCTAATATGGGTGTGATTAATTTCGTGGTCATTAGGGAGAGGAAGGAGGAGAGAAAGTTGGTAAGTCTTTAATGTGATAAGTCATAATCAAAGACCAAATCTCATTTGAACTTATCATGATCAAAGTTACACTTTGCCCCTTGATCTTTCTCCCTTGTTCCTTTCTCACCTAGGCTTGCCATGGGGGCCCTAAATGGGCTTGCCCATTTGTTGGTCCAATCCAATAAACTAAGTACTAGCTTAGTTATTAGTAGCCCATTATTGATCTCGAGTTACGTAGTCGTTTATATATTGTAAATACGATAAATACAATCTATAAAATGGTGTCTCTGTGTATAAGTGTGTGACCCCATAGGCTCACATATATCTAGCCATATAATTAGTTATTATGACACGAGCATTCTCCAACAGCTCCCACTTGCGACGTCATAATAATCGAGTAATTATACAAGCAATGGTTAGCGTCTAGCAACACGCCAATGCCCCTAGAAATATGTGAGGTTAGTTTCTTAAACGTCTCATTTCAGATGGTTTATATGTCATCTATCCTTTTGTTTCAGATACCGTGTTGAACATTAGACATGGATCAAAAGTCATTCTAATAGTTCAACTATTCTGTTTCTCGAAATGGATATTGAACAAGATTACCAAGTGGATTTAAGATTCATCTTAATCCCAGTTGGGTACGGCCATACAAACATCTGTTCAATTCATCGAGGGGCCCAATAGTATCTAACTCCATAACATGTGGAGGAACAAATCCTATTTTGACTGCACGTGTCATTCATGTGCTTCATATCACTCCTGAAGATGGTCTTTATAACTACCTTATTCAGGACAGCGTTTAACCATATCAAGGAATGAAATTCCACACATGCAAGACCTGCTTGCATCTCAAGTCTAAGGATAAGAGACATAACCTCTTGCGAGATTCACTATTGACGACGATCCATGTAGTGAATACTCGTAGGTTGGGTCAATCCAATGTTCATCACAATGAACAACATGTGAGTGTGGCAAATAAATCACCAACACGCTCACATTTGTCTTAATTTGATGATACTCCCGTATCGTCAACCGACAATGGATAATTTTAGAATAAATAAATTATTCATGGATTAAACATGCAAATATAGAACACAGTAGTATAAATAAAGACGATCATACCATGTATATCAATTCATTATATAATACGACTGCTTACGGTTCCATTATCCAAATACTAAAAACAGATATGCATAAGACTACTCATAGGTCGGAATCCGATGTTCCCACCATGATCGAATCATGTTGTACAAGGCAACAAGTAGTCATCTGAGTAAACTTTGAGAATACTTCTTTCATAATTCATGAAAGGTTTGAATGATGATTGTCCTTTGTATGTGTGCATTCAAGTACACGATGAGTATTGCAACAATACATTCCATGGGGTGTTTGAAGCTAGCAAGACACCTACTTTAGATAGTCATCTGAATAGTTTCTCAAACTATAAGGTATTCTTATTCTTTTAATGTATAACGCATTAATGCTCTCAGTCGAGCACATCTAGTCATCAATGTCATCATTCATGATGACCACGACTGTGGTTGAGTATCATCTCAGTTAAATAAGCATTAACGTATGCAAAAAAAAGAGAGCTCCTCAAATATCCGTAAACGTTTGAACATATCTTTGGTCCTTCGTAGGTCCATTATAATGTTCGTTTAACAATTATCCAATGACGTTCACTTAGATATTTGTTATCAACTCATCTTGCATTCATGCAAATGATAAACATAGCCTAATGCGTAATATGACTTACATGATGAATCCTTTAGTCGAACTTAAGATTTCCAATCATGTGTTCAATCTCATCAAGTGTGATTGATCATTGAGACTCCCCTCAATAACGTGTCATATTGTGTTTAGACTTAATAACCGCTTATGTTTATTCTAATAAACATATATATAACAAGGTTGTATGTCTTATTTTATAAATCCCTCAAGAGAAACTTCATTCCAAGCTAAGGATTAAAGTCTAGCTTAGATAGAATATTGTTTCTAATATGTTAATGACATATGAGATTTAAGAAAATAAATACAATGCTCCAACTTGCTCTTAGTGTACTTAGGAGTAATCTTGTTAATCAAAATCAAATTAATGATTTTATAATTAACTCAAGATCTTTGCTCCTAGATGCATGATCTAATCCACACATGGATTATTTTATCTTGTATACATAATAAAGATTATATGGATTCATAAACCCTTTTGATTACTCATCGTCCTCGCAAAGGTAATCAACAAGAAAAGTGTTTTGATATCCTATTGTCATATTTCATTTATATGAAAACAGGTATGACAATTAATCATCTTTATACATTTAATGTTTCTAGGCAGAAGGATTTAGTCATAGTCAATTACTTGAGTACGAGTAAACTCCTTTTACTAGTCGTGCATTAAACTTGTGTACAAGTTTTCCCTTTTGAGTCTTCTTATCAAGAAACTCATTCTTAACCTCACAGTCTAACTGATTTGTAAGTGATCAATCAAGCTCCATGAGTGATTGTCTTTTAAGGGATGCATCTTAACATTCATAGTTTTGAGCTACTCATCAGATACAATATCTGATAATGCATCTCAGTAGTTAGCAGGTTCACCATGATCCTCTAACTTATGTCTCTTAGCATTGATATAAAAAACTATATCATTCAGGTGCAAGAGGAATCCTTGCGGATTTATGAATGAGAGATATCAATCCATGGTTTAACATATGCATGTTCAACCATAGCATGACATTAGCAAGTGTACTCAGAAGGTTGTGTATTTAGTTCTTGAATAACTTCAAGGTCTAAAGGTACTCCCACTTGCTTTTGTATGTAGAGACTAATCTCTAGATACTCAGCATCTTGAGTAACAATAAATTGTTTTCAAGTGGGACATCTATAATACACCGTTAGTTCTTGACTCTAGTTTGTTAATTATTTACTCTTAAGTAGTTAACAAATTAAGAACTTCAATTAAGACATAATGGGATTCATCCCATGCCATAATACAATGGTGTCTTAAATTCCTTCTGGGTTGGAATCATATTGAGTGTACACATGGCACACCCAATTTCTAACCTTGATAGCTTTGGAGGTAAAACAGTTTAAGTCATCAAAGATCAAACAATATCAATAGTGTTTGATTTTCCATGATGGACATACCATAAATTTGTGGTATTCCATGAGGACTGATGTTGTGAGACTATCACACAACTCATTAGATGAACTTATACCTTTTGGCTTACATATCTGCCAACCAAGTCAAACCAGATGGCATCAATAGTAATTTTAACCTACTGCATACTTTACTTCATGTGCATGTTTTGACTAGAAAACATAAACATTTAATGTTATACGTCGTAAGTGTACATGTCTTAACAAGAAGACATAACAAATCAACGTCTTACTTTACGTTATTTGTCTTTCAACAATTAACTGAATTGATGTTTGTGTCTTTACAAGAGACCTAAACATATTCAACTAAAGTAATTACGAGCGCCGACACTTGGCCTCAATAGTAATTTCAAGTTAATTTCATACTTCATGATTATGACATTACAAGAAGTCATAATCATATTTACTAAACAATTCAGTGAATATGTTGAAGTAGCTTTTCATGTTATCTTGATATTTGTTCTAATTAGGGCAACCTACATTTTATGTGTAGAAGTCCTAGTAGAATTTTGGTTTCTTACCTTTCAGTCAAGAAAAACTATTAGTCATATTGTTATATGTTGTACCTTGCACACCATTAAGATTTCTCCCACTTGTGCATGACACAACATCGTGAGAGCATGCAAACAACACTACGCTCGTTTGTTTGTATGAGCAATATGACAATGTATAAGATAACATATGATTTTTAGTCAAAAATCAAAATATAAATATGTAGAACTTTATCGTTTGAATAATGAATCATTCATAACAATTTTATAGATAACATTTCAGGAAGCAACATCAAGAACGCGACAAGTTATCATATAAAACTTATGTAATGGTTCTTATATAAACTATGATGCTTAACACGTGGAAAGTAATGTATTATTTCAAGACAATCTGGAAATAAGATGGGCAACTTGCAAGTAATAAAGCTTACAGCTCCCACTGGATTAGACAACATTACATGTGTTACGTCACCAGTAATATAATCACGTAGCTCCCACTGGATTAGACAACATTACAATGTGTTACGTCACCAGTGGAGAGTGAGTAGCGATTTGATACTTTCCATCTTTCTTTCAATATCTACACATTATTGCTAATGTGAGTCACTTTGACTAGTAAACATGTACTTAGGTATTCAAGAAAGTGCATCAAGTTCTAACATATAGATGATGGGTTAGCCATCATTGCTATTTTAACTTGAAAATAGGTATGCATTTCCTCCATAATTGGTCTACTTTACCACAAGGGTATGTAGGACCTTAGTAGGCATATTGGGTTAAGGCAAACTGCTAGGTAATCAAGCTAGTAATTGCCTTTACCACATTGCGGTTTATTGATACTTCCGTCTTCTAATTATTTAAACTCATTTTAGTTTGGTAGCTAGTACGAAATAGGTTGACCAAGCAAGAACATGCAAATATCGCCAAAGGTCTGACCAATGAGCAAAATTCACCATGGGTTGAAATGGCCCTAAGGTCTGACCAAAGAGGTCAAGTCAAGTGCACGTGTTCTTGGTTGTCCAAATATCTTATATTTCTTCAATGTTTCAAAACCGAAACAAGGGTTATAAAACAACGTTGAAGGAATAAGATGTGTAACCATACTTAACCGTTTTGACTTTTACAAGACATCACGATTTCTAGAGTAGGTTTTCCTTGAGTTTAATTAGAATTAGGAAAATTCAAATATTCCTATTATGGCTTTTCCTCATAAAGAAAAAGGATAGGAATAAGTCTCTTTCTTACAAGGAAAGATCGACTTAGTTCGTCCTTTTAACAAGAAAAGAACAAACTCTTGTTTACGGTATGCGTTGCATTAATTGAATTTACAAAGTTCAATTTTAGTATTTTCGATAATTATCCTTTTATAAATTAACTACCCCATGTTTATAATTTAAAACAATTAATTTACGAAAAGGCTAAGATCCTCATTGAGGTTCGACCATTAATGTAGTTGATCTACTAGAAATGGTGGATTCAATAGGTAGGCGACGATCACCAATTGTATTACATGTACAACTCTTAGATCCTTATGGGACTCATGGCATCTAGTGTCAAACAACTAGTGTCATGTAGGCATGTTTAGTCCCATCTTTGCCTCGGGTAAGGGTCTGACCACACTACTCGATTAAGTCATCCAATTTGAAAACTGTGAGAATAATCCTAGGTCTGACCATGGAGAATAGTCACCTTGGGTTACAATTCAGCCTAGGTCTGACCAGATGCTAAAAGGTAATTGCAAGTGTTCTCATAATTGGACGGCGTGACTTAAATTTTGACGGGTAAATAGTTTTGATGTAGATAAAAAACGTGTACAAAAGAAGCATGCATTCATTCTTCGTAGCACAAGTTAAAAACTTTTCTTAACTTAAGTCTAATCATTGTTTTAATTTATGTGTGTCAAGTTGTCCATTTTCAAGACTAATATAAATCCTAGGTGGATTTTAATTAAGTTTGGACAATACAATAAATCAATAAATAAACAATCTTAACTAGTTTAAGTGTTATTTAGAAAACAATGATTTTTAAGTTTCAAATCATATTTAAACTTAGTTAAACTAAATCATAAGACTTAGTTCAAAATGGTTTATGTTTAGTTTCAAGTTTTAAGAAAACATTTTTCCGTTTTACATGTAGTCACAACATACATAAAAACAACCAACCAAACATACAACCACAATATGCAAAGCCTCAACCGATGAAAATCCTATGCTTGGTCTCGTGAGCCATCACGAGAACCAAGAGTCAACTAGGGACACAAACCACAACCACACGGAGGGCTCCCACTTGCTCCAAGACAATCATGAGCAAGTAAAAAGCCCATTATGCACATGAACTTCAGTTTCTGTCAGCCCAGTTTTTCTGTTTTGCAAGGCCCAAATGCCCAGGAAGATCACCTCCTCATGATTCGGCCCAGTTGACAAAGTTGTAGCCCTATGTCTTGTGGACCTGCACCAAAAATTTTAGAAAAAAATACCTTACCAATCAGCAGGTAATCACGTTTTCCCAACAGGTGTCCAGCAGCAACTTTCAGTCTACAACTCTTCAATCTTTCGCCATTTGCTTCCAAGCTCTTGTTTACAATACATATAAAGTAAAATACAACTAATCTACTTTGTATCTACTGTAAAATGCCCAAACATTTGCTACACCAAAAATGAATTACATTACAAAAGTGCCGAAACAATGGCAAACCCCAAAACAAGAAAAAACAACCAACAATCACAATCACAACGCACAAGTGGTCTAGGTTTTCATCGGCTTTGCATATGAACACATAATAATACATTCAAATAAAGATTATTACATGGTGTTGGCTAACTCCATGGACAAACATGCATGTATTTGCCATGGATAACAAAATAAATAACAAGAAATAAATTGTTAGCCAACGAATCGAAGAAATAATTAACAAGATTAAAACCCCGAATGGTACGCGTGACAAATGGCCAAAGACTCAAACCCCACTGATGTTAGAACCTTCTTAACACCATTTTACCACAGAAAAATAAGCCTCATGGGCTGATTTGAAATCGGGTTAAAAATCTTCCAAAAAACGCGTTTTTAGGCCATTTTACGGGTACCGATCAAGTAAACAAACAACGTATGCATAACAAATGGCCATAGGATCAAAAAGTCCAGATCTTAAGACCTTATAAAAGTCGACATATTCATAATATATAAGCCCTAGGGGCTATTTTAAAATCCCACTTTTAAATCCATTAAAAAACCATGTTTTTAGCCATTTTTATGCATACAAGATGATCATATGACAACATATGATGGCTCGTGATACCACTATAGGTGATGTATGACATATATAACACATTAAATAAATTCACGCAGCGGATAAACATCACCATAACAGGATCCATAGTGCCATATGATCAATCAAATAAATAAACAAATTAAACAAACATGTTTTATACCTTTGTAGCGTGATCCGGGTAACACCACCAATATCACTACACGAATTGAATGAAATAAGAACCAAAAGTGACCAAAGAAGATCACCTCTATGAATAATCCACACTACACGTCATCGATCACCACCCGATGCTAGTCTTGAACACGTAACACGTGATCTAGCCTTGAACTACACTAGAATAAGGTTAGATGGGATAAAAAACCACAAACCCTAATATGGGTGTGATTAATTTCGTGGTCATTAGGGAGAGGAAGGAGGAGAGAAAGTTGGTAAGTCTTTAATGTGATAAGTCATAATCAAAGACCAAATCTCATTTGAACTTATCATGATCAAAGTTACACTTTGCCCCTTGATCTTTCTCCCTTGTTCCTTTCTCACCTAGGCTTGCCATGGGGGCCCTAAATGGGCTTGCCCATTTGTTGGTCCAATCCAATAAACTAAGTACTAGCTTAGTTATTAGTAGCCCATTATTGATCTCGAGTTACGTAGTCGTTTATATATTGTAAATACGATAAATACAATCTATAAAATGGTGTCTCTGTGTATAAGTGTGTGACCCCATAGGCTCACATATATCTAGCCATATAATTAGTTATTATGACACGAGCATTCTCCAACAATTTCTCCTACACTTCAACGTATATAAACTATTTATATATTTTTATAACGACTATTTTTACATATCCTTAACAATAACATTCCATATCTCGAAAACGCTTAGTATTGTTCATAATCCCTTTTCATTCATCATCTTCCGGTTATTGTCAATCAAAATCTTATTCGTCTTCGATATCTTTATTGTCATACACTTATGCACTCCAAGAGCCAATACCCACAAATACTTAGAAAACTATTTTTAAACTTAATTGCTGCCACACAAGCAACAACAACATAAACACTTTAAAACTTTTGAATTAAATTTCGTGGAGACTTAATTTAGACTGTGAACTAAAACATGCCTTATTAATCTAGGTCGTGTGTTGGTGCCGTACACTCTCTGAATTCACTGCATTCACTGTTTACTCTATTAAGGTGAGTTTATAGCCCCACTTTACTTATACTAGTTTTACAACTATGGGGTGAGAAACATGCAAAACGTTTTATGGACCACATTGTTGTTTATTTTCTCAAAACTATTGCGTAGTTAGCCTAAGCCCTAGAACCCACTGTTATGCCCACCTTCATGAACCGTTAGTTTCCTTTGGGAAGCGCGATTGTTATAAATAGATCTATTGGGGTGACTCCCCCGTTCGGTTGGCCAGACGGGTCAATGCAAGTGTATACCAAGTCGGACTACGAGTGTATTGGGTTAAACACTCACTATTGTCCCTTGATTACTATATATATGTGCTATAGAATAGCGCACTGAACTGTCGAGCTTCATTTGCATGCACTTAGAGCTAGCGCGATAGACTATTTTGTATGACATTATATGCGTTGTAATGATCGTACACAAAACTATTGGTCCAAACTTATTGTTTACTGCTTTAATTTAAACCTATGAACTCACCAGCTTTTTGCTGACTTTTACGAGTAGCATGTTTTTCTCAGGTGCTTAATTTGATTGATTATGGCAAGGTATTTTCAAGGCAAGGGTCATAGCCCTTTTTTCAGAAGTATTGGCGTACATAACTATGACTTGTTTTGTATGGGACCACAAAAACTAATGGGCCTATTTTTCTGAACATGAATCTCTTTTGTAAACTCTAAATATTTGATTTGATATATTTAAAATAGAGTATGTATTTTGTTCTTTATATACCTTGTGTTGTGATTTCCAATTATAAGTAGCACCCCCATGTCCCGTATGCTTCCGCGATTGTTAAATTTGGGGGTGTTACAACATTGGCTGCAGAGTTGATAACAGGCAATGTGAATGTGATTCTTTCGGGTGGTGGTTTAGGAGATGTGGTAATGAATGTCACCCATTCATTCTTTTCTTCAAGAACCGAATGGTTAGGGAACAAAGATTTCACGTGACCATCTGGCCCCATCCCTAGTAGGATTAGATCAAATTTCGAGCAGTCGCTGACATCAAAAACATTAACCACCGTCAATTTGCAGTGGGATCTTGGGCGAATCATTCCCGAATCTTGATGCCTTTGAATGGATCTTAGCGGGGTGTGGGTTGAGGTTTAATTATGTCAGATTAAGAATGGCTTTTTAGGGGCGGTTTGATTTGAAAGTGAAGAAGATGGTAGGTGTGGGTTAGATTTTGGTTTAGCTTTAATGTTGATAATTGAAAACCTTTGTTTGAAATCTTGTTTGTGGATCTGGGTTGTGTTTGGATTTTGGTTTTGAGTTTTTTTATGTGAAGATGAAGCTTAATTTATAACATAGTTTAGTTAAAGATTAATCATGAAGTGAAAAGTAATGGTTTGGATCTGTGTTCTTGTTTGAGTTTTGTGTTTGTGATTTGAAAATTGGAGTTTTTTTTTTCGTATGTTTTTTTTACGTTTTCGTCAAATGTTATACATTTTCATTCGTTTTTATATGTTTTCGTCTGTTTTTTTTACGTTTTCATTTTTATACGCTTAGATTATACGTTTTCGTTCATTTTTTTTACTCATAAAAACGAACAAAAAAGTATAAAAATGAACGAAAACTAAAAAAAAAACAAACGAAAACGTATAAATGGGGACGAAAACTAAAAAAAAAAAGACAAAACGTATAAAATGGAGGAAAACGGAAAAAATGGACGAAAACGTAAAAAATGGGACGAAAACGTAAAGAAACGGACAAAAAAACGTAAAAAAACTGACGAGAACAGATAAAAATTGTTGAAAACGTATAAAAACAAATGAAAACGTATAAAAACAGACGAAAACGGATAAAAACGAGTTTGAGCCAAAAAAAAAGGTTAAATAGAATTTATTTTGATATAATTACACCACTGGACGCTTAGTCCAGTGGTTTGGGCATTGGTTTTTGGGCAACAAGACCCGAGTTCGAGCCATGATGCCCTTTTTAATTCATTTTAGAAAATGAGGACTAACGGTGCAAAAAATATTAACGGAGGGACTAACGGGCAAATATTATTTAAACAATTAACGGTCAAACTAACGGCCCATCCAAAATATGGAGTAAATGAGTGCAAGGTTTCAAAAATAGGTATCTCTGATGTAATTAAAACGACTTAGGGACTGAACATGAAATTTGAGCAAACCACAGGGACCAAACGTGTAATTTTTTCGAAAAATATTGATTCTTTTGAAAATTTGAATTGTATATTTTTCTTGCCAAATCCCACCTAGCTATAAAGTGTACAATCTCTGACCATACCGAAAAAGGGTGATGTTAACCGAACCCTTCCTTAGGGAGGGTGTTGACTTTTGGGCATGTTGTCGCCGCTTGTACTGTCTGCTTTGTCGGATTATACATTCCATCAAAAGTAGGCGGGTCCCATGTATAGAGAGGGTATGGTTAGTAGGTCCCACCGAAAAATAATGGGAATTCTTTTATACAAAAGTCAATCTCTCGAGACTTACAAGAATCTTTTCAAATTTAGTACCAAAATATAAATTTGTTAAATTTTTTACATAACATAATTATAAACACTAAGCAACCTTTCATCAGGGTAACCCCTTTACTCTCCCAAAAAAAACACTATACAAACTGTCTAAGTATAATGAAACTTAATCAAGTCGTTTTAAAGTGTATGTTGTAGTCCATTTCTTACCAGCAACAAAAACCTTTTAGCCAACACCACCAAGATATTAAAAGGGACATGGAAATGGGAATTGTAAAATCATTACGAGAGACTCAAAAAATATTGTAAGTAGTACAAAAAGAATGATAAATTACTATGTTATTTTTATATTTAATATTTTTAGTGAATATTAGAACACATAGAACACCTATAACGAAAGTAATGGGATACAACATAAAAATACATATAACAAACATCAACGCTGTCTCAAATTGATAAAATGAAAATATTAGTATAATTTTTGAAATTAGTTCAAACATGGAAGAATTGGAAAGCTATAAGTTAGAAATTTGGTTATGGTTGCTGAAAATGACAACTCAAAAATAGAATTTTTAATTTCAGATTTGAAATTTGTTTATATTCATTGGGCCTCATAAAATTAGTTTGAAAAATGTATGAATTCTCTTTTACTCAATGACTCAATACGAGGCATTAGGCATGACATAGTTAAAAAAAAACCATGACATAAAAGCACATAAAATACACAAATGTAAAATAAAACTCTTAGGAAAAAAGATTACTAAAAGGGATTACGTTATAGTTTGTGACTTTTTTTAATCCTTAAATCCTCAAACTTTTATTATTTTTCGTTTATAACCCATAAACTTTTTTTATCACTAAAATTAGCTGCCGCTATAAAATCTCGTTGCTATGCACAGATACTCGTCTATTATCTAAAAAAATGAAAGGGGAGAGTGGTTTTGTAGACATTTATAAGTTACATATTTTAAAACTAGCAAAAAGATAGAATAATAACTTGCAAACAAAACAATCGACGACCAACTACTCACATGAAAAAGGATTACACCTTTAACCATTAAAATCTAGAAACAATTACTTTATAACCGGAAACTAGACCTAAAAATCACTTCATGCAACAAAACAAAAAACTCAGATAATCCAACAATATAATAAAAGACTAAACATATATAAATATAGACTTAGGATCAAATGAGAAGAAATCTTAAAATGAAAAACATGAAAAATAAATATAACCACATATTAGATATGCATCGACTTGAATTAGATGCATCCCTAATCTTTTATATGCACCATAATATATTTTATAGCAAAAAGTTATATGCATATACATATCTTAGTTTACATTTTTTAAAAGTTCTTGAAATCAACATAGTACCATGAACAAGCAAATACGACCCCTAGATACCGGTTAAGAGTTAATGATCTCTTGTTGCACCTATATTGACGCTAGCAGCTTTAACAATAAACACTTGTCTAACACAGGTTAACTTTCTCTCGGTCTTAAACATGTGCTTGTACTCTTTACATTCAAGCTCGTGATTATGTATAGTATCAAAAACTGCCAATTTTTACTTTTTAGTATCAGGAATCAAATCAAATATAATGCGTGCTTTGCAACCTTTGATATGGAGGTTTGAACTTCTCTTTTGTTTGTCGTTATTCTATAAACCTACTGTGTCTATGTGTATTCCCTTATGACAACCTTCCCTGTTGCACACTAGATACTTTTGTGTTCACAATTCAGTTCCTCAATTTTTTCTGACATGATTTCCTAACTACGAACCCTTTTTTGCATCATATTTCATATACATGATAATGCATTCATCAAGTGAATCATAAACATTGCCCTTAACTGGTACAAATTACATAAGAAATTTTTGAACATAATAAACCGTTCCACATGAAGTATCAAAACTAAAGTGAGTAATAAATGATTCAGGAGTTCGCAAAGCATTGGAATAGGTAAAATAAAATGCAATAACACACACGTGCTTAATCACAGATAAAAATCACATGTGATATATTTAACAAATCAACTTATTTAAAAACTGGTTGATTCTAATGATAATTTTCATATCACCTTAAAACTGCTTAATTCCGTCAAAACTGCTTAATTCTAATGATAAGTTAAAAATCACGTGTGATATATTTAACAAATCGACTTATTTAAAACTGCTTAATTTTGTCAAAACTGCTTAATTCTAATGATAAGTTTCAGATCACCATAAAAGTGCTTAATTCTGTAGCTACTTCAGAGTCACACATGATCTATAGTAACAAAAGTACATAACAATCAAGAAATTCAAAAACAAAAAGAAATTATCAGCTTACTAGTAACAATTTGAGTTTCATTTTTGCGTTCGTACGCAGTAATCTCTTTAGTATACTAAGCCGTAAGAGCGAAATCTGTCGAAACGAATTTTCTTCAATTGTTTGAACCGAATCCATAGCACCTTTTTTTTTCTTTCAAAAATACGAATCAACTAGCGTATAATATGACCGAATAACTTCAATTTGTGATAATTAACGAATTTATTGATATCGCTTACCTTGATGAACGGATCAAAACTCGGATCTGATGCAAATACGTAATGATGAATAACGTGATGATAACGTATAGGATGGTCTGAGATGATTTAGATGCTCGAATGATGAATTAAAGAGCAAAATTAGGGTTACGTAATGATAGATTGATGAATTATATGTGATGAAGGTTACGTGTTAATGGAGAGAAAACAAAGGAGAAGGAAACACACACTTTGTGTGTGTGAAAAAACTGAGTGTTTAAAAGGGCGGGTTTTAATATCTGGTTTATATATTGAGTAAAATATCCTTATAATGTAAATATTGTGTTTAATCCTAACCAGTAGGTCAAATGAGGATGAAATGTGAGGATTAATCTCTTGGTATGTTAGCATAGTTTGGTATTCAAATAATTTTAATTCGATATTTTTTTATATAGGGAGAATTGCATATATATCCCTCCAACGGCTTATAATTGCATATATATCCAATCAAAACTCAAAATTACATATATATCCTTTCAAAGCCTTAAAATTGTTAAATATATCCAAATTATTATTTTAAATATGTTTAATAGAAAAAAGCCTAATAATTCTAACTTATTTATAAAATGACGATTATACCTTTTGTTTACATTCAATATATATACACACAAATCAAGACATTACCACATGTAAGTGAAAACAAAAAATCTATTTATACAAATACAACTCATCTTGTTTCCTTATAAATGATAAACAAAGTAACATAAAATAAATTTCAAATCAAAAAATGGCGTGAGCATCAGATCCAATCTTTAGTATATATCTCTATCTTTGAAACACAGTAACAAGTTCTATTACCTCTATCTTTAAACCCTCGAAATAAAACCCAAAAATCATGATTGACCTCAAGCTTCACCGTTAAACAAGAAGATTTATCACCATGAAAAATTATCGTGGGTTCATCTGGTGGTACAATTGGGTATAATCGTACAAGCACACGAATTTATAAATAAGCTAGAATTATTAGACTTCTTTTTCTATTAAGGGTTTTGCTAAACAACGCCCACTGGGCAATGCTTAAAGCAAATTAAATAATCTGTTATTTTCATATTTAAAATAGTTATGCATTCGGATATATTTGACAATTTTAAGGCTTTGGGAGGATATATATATGCAGTTTTGAGTTTTGGTTATATATGCAATTATGAGCCTTTGAAAGGATATGTATGCAATTCCTCTATTTATATATATATATATCAGTACAAATGTATGGATTTAGATATTGAAGAAAGAAACAAGTGAATCGTGGGCTGTAAATTAATGACGATAGTAACTAATGGAGCCCAAACATGTTCGTTTAAAAGGATCTAAAACGAGACTACATGGCATTAATAAAAGCAAATCGACCAATTCCCCTGCGATTTCCGACTACAAAACCCTAGAGGTAAAAACTGATCAAGATGCCAGTAATTTTGCTTTCTGTTTTAATATGGAGTAGAAAACTATATGCTATAGGTTATATGTTTTCTAATTTACTTTGACATATATATAATGTGACGCACAAAATAACTGACCCACGTGTTTGACAAGCACAATAGAGAGGGAAACTCATACCTTACAGTGAACATCGTATGTATTAATGTATGTATGTATGTATAGGGTAGAAGGACTCCCAAAAATCTCGAAAATTACTTTGGGAGAAAATATTGGTCAAATTAACCAGCTAGTGACTTGCATGAATAGATATGGATTTCACATGATTCATTCTTAAAACCTAATGTAAAAGCAAGCAGAAAAATCACTAAATTTTGAGAGATCCAAGATTTAGTTTTGTGCAGTGTATTCTTTCTAGCTTACTAGCTTGTTTATACTGCATCTTCATCACCGACAAAAACAGGCCGAAATTTCCCGAGATTGTTAGGCTTCCTGAATTCTTTCAATGACTAGATTTTGTATATTACCCTCTGTTACTTGCAATGTCACTACAAGAAAACATACAACAGGCGACTAAAACCATGCCGATGACCCAATGTCGTCGGCACCATACGCAAAACGACAAAAAATTGGCTTGACCCAGCCAAGGCTGCGTTGAATTTTTAAGGTAGAATATTACCGACGACATGTCGTCGATATCATAACAACATGTTTGACTTTCACTAAACCTGGTGAAAAAATGGGCGGGAATTTGACCTGCCAAAATAATCTCGATGACATGTCGTCGGCGGGATATAAACACACAAATAATTGTGATTAGCGTAGGATTAGCGAATGATTAATAATTAATAAGCCTTAAGTTTAACGGCGCCGACGACATGACGTCGGTAACTATTTAAGTCAAAATTTTGACTTTTCCCGCGTGTGAATTATAGCGAATAATTGGGCGGGTTTTTTTTCCCGCCTTCACGACGCCGACGACATGACGTCGGCAATATTCTGAGAGAGTGTTTGGAAGAGCTAGATGCTGCTGAAGCTCAACGTGCTGCTGAAGCACAAGCTGCTGCTGCTGTTGGAGGTGACGATGAAGCTGAAAGCAGGTTGGACCTCGAAGCTACGTTTGGTAATCTGGAAAATAGAGTAACAAATCTCGAAGCTACGTTTGCACGTATCAAGGAAATGAGAGCAAGGAAAGGAAAAGATGGTGCGAGTTCCAGCAAAGCGGGAAGTAGCCGCAAAAAAAAAATAAACGGGTCGTTTCGTTTGATCTGTTTCGTTTGGTTGTCGAGTTGTTTAGTTTGAGTTGTTTCGTTTGGTTGTCGAGTTTTTTAGTTTGAGTTGTTTTGTTTGGTTGTCGAGTTTTTCGTTTGAGAACTCTTGCGTGTTTTAAATAAAATGTGTGCATTCGTGTTTGTTAATTGTGATGTTGTTTCTTCAAATAAGGTCATAAACCAAAACACCCTTTTGGTACAGGAAATAAGCAATCCCAAACACCCCTGTTTGGACAACATAAACCAAACGGCTCTTGTGGGCTGTTGTTAAGAAAACAACATAAACCAAACGGCCCTGTTTGGACATCATAAACCAAACGACCCCTTATGGTTGAATCTTTATGGATACTTAAGTTTTCACAACGCCTCCAACATTAAAGCGTACAAATTAAAAATATAAAGCACGTTCGACATCAGTTTTCACAACAACAACAACATTTTATTAAACAACAACAATAACACAACAAACAACAACAACGACAATAACAGCAACAACAACAACAATAACAGCAACAACAACAACCTACATACGAAGATTTCCCATATCACCTACCATGTCATTATAAAGGTCGTGAAGTAAGGCAGCTGAATCAGTTGTGTGTTTGTTTGGATGCATATACACTTCTAGCATTTTATTGAGTACCATTATCTGGTGATTCAGTTTGATGCAGTTTGAGCACTCTGTATTTCCAGGACTTGATGTTGAAGGTCCTGCAGTATATCGAGTTGGAGTTGTGGATGGTCTTGCAGAATGAGTTGGAGGCGTTGAAGCTCCAACAGAAGCGGTCATTTTGGCTAGTCGTTCATCCTTCCATAAACAAAAATCGCATCCATACTCCTTTGTCCCACCCTGTTAAAGAGTAAAAACTATAATTTTTAACGACTAACCAAATTATTTAAATAACACACAAAAAAGTATGTAATTGTTCACCTTGGATAAAGGACACGCATAGTATTGTTTACCACGGGAGTGAGGTCGATGCGATTGTCGCAGAATTACGTCTCCTAGTCCACAAGGACAAGCAAAAGCTTCAAATTCCGCCATCTTCACCATGATAACAGTGTGTGTTTGTGGTTGTGAGGATTTGAGAGTGTATAATGTGTTTGTGTGGTTAAGAGCAGATTTGCTAACTGTTATATATGGTAAAAAAAATAGATCTTTTGGAGAGAAGTTTTGGCGCCATAACATCTCGTGTATAACCATAACATCTCAGCTCGTTCGTTAATCATCTCATGTATAACCATAACATCTCGGCTCGTTCGTTAAACATCTAGTGTATAACCATAACATCTCGGCTCGTTCGTTTAACATCTCGTGTACAACCATAATATCTCGGCTCGTTCATTTAACATCTAGTGTATAACCATAACATCTCGGCTCGTTCGTTAAACATCTCGTGTACAACCATAACATCTCGGCTCGTTCATTAATCATCTCGTGTATAACCATAACATCTCGGCTCGTTCATTAAACATCTAGTGTATAAACATAACATCTCGGCTCATTCGTTAATCATCTCGTGTATAACCATAACATCTCGGCTCGTTCGTTAAACATCTAGTGTATAACCATAACATCTCGGCTCGTTCGTTTAACATCTCGTGTACAACCATAACATCTCGGCTCGTTCGTTAAACATCTAGTGTATAACCATAACATCTCGGCTCGCTCGTTTAACATCTCGTGTACAACCATAACATCTCGGCTCGTTCGTTAAACATCTCGTGTATAACCATAACATCTCGGCTCGTTCGTTTAACATCTCGCGTACAACTATAACATCTCAGCTCGTTCGTTAAACATCTAGTGTATAACCATAACATCTCGGCTCGTTCGTTTAACGTCTCGTGTACAACCATAACATCTCAGATCATTCGTTTAACATCTCGTGTACAACCATAACATCTCGACTCGTTCGTTAAACATCTCGTGTATAACCATAACATCTCGGCTCGTTCGTTAAACATCTAGTGTATAACCATAACATCTCGGCTTGTTCGTTTAACATCTCGTGTAAAACCATAACATCTTGGATCATTCGTTTAACATCTCGTGTACAACCATAACATCTCGGCTCGTTCGTTAAACATCTCGTGTATAACAATAACATCTCGGCTCGTTTGTTAATCATCTAGTGTATAACCATAACATCTCGGCTCGTTCATTAAACATCTAGTGTATAACCATAACATCTCGGCTCGTTCGTCAAACATCTCGTGTATAACCATAACATCTCGGCTCGTTCGTTTAACATCTCGTGTACAACCATAACATCTCGGATCATTCGTTTAACATCTCGTGTACAACCATAACATCTCGGCTCGTTCGTTAAACATCTCGTGTATAACCATAACATCTCGGCTCGTTCGTTAATCATCTCGTGTATAACCATAACATCTCGGCTCGTTCATTAAACATCTAGTGTATAACCATAACATCTCGGCTCGTTCGTTTAACATCTCGCGTACAACCATAACATCTCGGATCATTCGTTTAACATCTCGTGTATAACCATAACAGCTCGGCTCGTTCGTTAATCATCTCGTGTATAACCATAACATCTCGGCTCGTTCGTTAAACATCTCGTGTATAACCATAACTTCTCGGCTCGTTCGTTAATCATATCGTGTATAACCATAACATCTCGGCTCGTTCATTAAACATCTAGTGTATAACCATAACATCTCGGCTCGCTCGTTTAACATCTCGTGTACAACCATAACATCTCGGATCATTCGTTTAACATCTCGTGTATAACCATAACAGCTCGGCTCGTTCGTTAATCATCTCGTGTATAACCATAACATCTCGGCTCGTTCGTTAAACATCTAGTGTATAACCATAACATCTCGGCTCGTTCGTTAAACATCTCATGTATAACCATAACATCTCGGCTCATTCGTTAATCATCTCGTGTACAACCATAACATCTCGGATCATTCGTTTAACATCTCATGTACAACCATAACATCTCGGCTCGTTCGTTAAACATCTCGTGTATAACCATAACATCTCGGCTCGTTCGTTAATCATCTCGTGTATAACCATAACATCTTGGCTCGTTCATTAAACATCTAGTGTATAACCATAACATCTCTGTTGACATAAATAATGCCTAAAAACATTATTCATATCTCTATGTTTTAATGATCACAAAATGTAAACTCATTAAACATAAACTTATCAAATAAACAAGTATTTAGTTGTAAATATTCATTTCTACAACTTAATCACTTAAGGTATGAATAAACAAGTGCTTAATGCATTATATGATCAAAGGAACATTTTCTTAATAACTAGATTTTTTATAAAACGTCAAAAACATTTTATATATTTTTGAAAAACATTTTTGGCATTAAATAAAAATGTTTAATCTTTTATAAAAATATGAATTCAAATTTTTAACCAAAATCAGTTAAAATATTCCAGAAAAACCTTCCCCACAAAAGGACAAAATTGGCCAACGTTCAGTAGGGGCGGCCCCCTTAATTTTGCTAGGCGGCCCCCTTAATTATTAAGGGGACCGCCCCCTATTTAAGGGGACCGCCCCCGCTCCAGTAGACCTCCAGCTGTCCAATTTTTCTCCTATAAATACCAGCCTTCTCCTGGACTTTTACTCACCTTTTGCACACTGAAACTTTCTGTTTTAAATCACATTTCATATCTTCAAAAACCCTTTGATCATATAATCTTAAGCTTTGGTTTCTAAGTGATCCAAGCTTCCTCCATTCAAGTGCAAGAGAAGAATACTCCTTCAACAACTAAAGAAGAAGTATTGCAACTTAGATACCTAAGTTGTTTGTGTCATCATACATTTGTATATAAGTTGTGTATTGTTGTTAGATAGTTGTGTGTATAATTGTTTGGGATAGGTTAGTGTGTAAGTAGAGAAGTTGTGTTGTTAAGGTGTGTAAGTAGTGAAGGTGTGAAGAAGTAGAAGTGTACATAGGTTGTGCTTAGTTGTGAAGTGTCGTAAAGAAGTAGTGAAGAAGTCGTGAAGAAGTCGTGAAGAAGTTGTGAAGAAGTCGTGAAGAAGTCGTGAAGTAGTCGTGAAGAAGAAGGTGTGATTAAGTCGTGTTTAAGTTGTGAGATTGGTTCTAGCTACGATTAGAACTCGACATCTAGCTTTGTGTCGTTAAGCCGGTGTAAGCTAAAGTTGTGTAAGGTTTCTCCGCCATAAGGGAGCTTGTTGACATAGTGAAGAAAACTCTCAAGTTAGGTGCTCGGGGAGTGGAGTAGGGCAAGGAAGGTGTCCTTGTAGCCGAACCACTATAAATCTCTTGTCTCTCGGTTAGATCTTTCCATCTCTAGCTTTCATTTCATTTTATTACCTTACTTGCATTACTTATTTATATTTACTTATATACATATTGTTCAAGAAGTTGAGATCATATAAATTCGAATCTAAGTTTTAAAAAGTAAACAAAGTTTTCACAATAAATTTTAAAAGGACATAAAACTATTCAACCCCCCTTCTAGTTTTCCACAATTGGTATCAAAAGCCACGTCAAACAAGATTTTTAAAATTAACTGTATTTTAAAACTTGAAACGATCTATGGAATCTTTAAAATATTTAGAAGGGCAATCTATGCAAAGACCACCACTATTTAAAAGTGATGGTTTTCTTTATTGGAAAAATAGATTCGAAACTTATGTGAAATCAAAGGATCTTGATCTTTGGCATGTTATTACCTATGGTGATTTTCCCCCTATTCAATATAATATCCTAACTAAAATAGATGAAATTGTACCTTTTGAAAAACAAAATGATGATTTAAAAAAGAAACTAGCAAAAAATAATGAAGCTAAAATGGTTATTTATAATGCGTTACCACGCAAAGAATATGAAAGAATTTTTATGTGTCAAACCGCAAAAGAGATTTGGGATTCTTTACTAATCACTCACCAAGGTAATAGTCAAGTCAAAGATAATAAAATAGATCTTCTTGTGCAACAATATGAACAATTTACAATTCCTAAAGAGGAATCTATTGATAATGCATTTGCTAAATTTAACACAATCATCACAAGTTTAAAAGCACTTGATGAGACTTTTTCTAGCAAAAATTGTGTAAGGAAATTTCTTAGGGCATTACATCCGAAATGACGCGCGAAGGTCACGGCGATTGAAGAGTCAAAGAACTTGATGACGTTATCACTTGATGAGCTTATTGGCAACTTGAAGGTTCATGAAGAAATTATAAAGAGGGACTCGGAAACGGTCAAGAGCAAGAAAGATCAAATCAAGTCTCTCGCGCTAAAAGCCAAAAAGGAACTTAGTGATGACGATGATTCAAGTGACGATAGTGAAGACGAAGAATATGCAATGGCCGTTAGAGAATTCAAGAAATTCTTCAAGAGACGAGGAAGATTCACGAGACAACCGCGAGATGAAAGAAGATCGCTACAAAGAAATAGAAATGATAACTACGGGAAAAGAAAGTGCTTTAGATGTGGAAGCCAAAACCATCTCATTGGCGAATGTCCAAAGCCACCAGGTTATGATTACGAAAGCGCATTTGTTAGTGGAACATGGAGCGATAGCGACAAAGATGAAGTGGACAAAGCAAAAGACGAAAAGTGCCTTGTAGCTCAAGCCACCGATGAAATATGTCATGGGATAAATTTGGAGCCCGACGAATGGATTAAGGATAGCAGATGCTCGAAGCACATGACGGGAAACCGAAAGTTATTCTCCTCCTACAAGGCATACAACGGAGGTAATGTTATTTTCGGTAGTGATTTTCGTGGAAAAATCATTGGCAAAGGTACGATCTCTCAAGACTCCCTAACTATTGAAAATGTTGAGCATGTAGATAACTTAACATATAACTTGCTTAGTATAGGACAAATATGCGATAATAAGTGTAGGGTTACTTTTACAAGTAAAGATAGCGAAATAGTTAAGGACGGAAAGGTCATAGGTAGAGGAGTTAGGAAAGGTGGCGTATATGTTATGAAACTAGGAAATAAACCGGAAGATAAAATATGTCTAGCAACCTTAGATGAAAATTCTACATTGTGGCATAGAAGATTAGGTCATGCAAATATGCAACAAATACAATCCCTAGCCTCTAAAGAATTAGTTAGAAACTTGCCTAACCTAAGATATGACCAACACTTTTGCGATGCATGTAAAATAGGAAAACAAGCACATGCTAGTCACAAAGCTAAGAATATAGTCTCCACTACTAGATGCCTAGAATTATTACACATGGATCTTTTTGGTCCAACCGCTGTGCGGAGTTACGGAGGTAATCGCTATACCTTAGTAATTGTAGATGACTATTCACGATACACGTGGACTAGTTTTTTAAGTGATAAAACCGAAGCCTTTAATAAATTTGAAATATTTAGTAGAATGATTCAAAATAAATTAGGATGTTCTATAGTATCAATTAGGACGGACCATGGTCGGGAATTTGATAACGAAGTGCAATTCAGAAAATATTGTGATTTAAATGGGATATCTCACAATTTCTCCGCTCCTCGCACTCCACAATCAAATGGGGTAGTAGAAAGAAAGAATCAAACCTTACAAGAAATGAGTAGAACAATGCTAAATGAACAATCTATCCTACAAAAAATTTGGTGCCATGCCGTAGATACATCAACATATATAATAAATAGAGTCTCAATTAGGAGAATCTTAGGAAAAACCCCATATGAGTTATTAAGAAGTAGAAAACCTAATCTAAATTACTTTAGGGTATTCGGGAGCAAATGTTTTGTTCTCAATACAAAAGACTACCTTACTAAGTTTGATCCTAAGTCGTACGAAGGAATCTTTCTAGGGTATTCGCAAAATAGTAAAGCATACATAATACTTAATAAACACACTATGAAAGTAGAAGAGTCCTTAAATATAACTTTTGATGAAACTCCACCACCACCTAAGACATTGCCCTTAGAAGATGATGACCTAGTTGAAGAAGAAGCTATTGAGGTTAGTAAAATTAAACCCTTAGGCGATGATAATGAAGATATAACATTAGGTGTAAACGAAATAGTAAATGTTAAGGAATCTAAATCACACCCGTTAGATAATATAATAGCAAACCTAAATCAAAGAACCCTTAGATCACAAGCTCAAGATAAAAATAACTTCTTTTGTTTCCTATCAACTATAGAACCTAAAAATATAAATGAGGCATTAAAAGATGAAAGTTGGGTTATGGCCATGCAAGAAGAACTAAATCAATTTAAAACTAATGACGTTTGGGAACTAGTCCCAAATCCCATGAACATGACCATCATAGGAACTAAGTGGGTTTATAGAAATAAGCTAGATGAAAATGGAATAGTTACTAGGAACAAAGCTAGGTTAGTTGCCCAAGGATATAATCAACAAGAAGGAATAGATTATGACGAAACTTATGCCCCCGTAGCTAGATTAGAATCCATAAGAATACTACTTTCCTATGCATGCGCCCTAGATTTTAAGTTATTTCAAATGGACGTGAAAAGTGCATTCCTTAACGGTTTTATCAATGAGGAGGTATACGTGGTACAACCTCCAGGATTCATTGACTTCGCAAAACCTGATTATGTTTATAAACTCAAGAGAGCTTTATATGGACTCAAACAAGCTCCCAAGGCTTGTTATGATCGATTGAAGGCATTTCTTATTAGACATGATTATTCCATGGGAATGGTAGATAACACTCTTTTCACGAAAAAGAAAAGCCCAAATCTCATCATTGTCCAAATATATGTCGACGACATTATATTCGGATCGACTTGTCAGGATATGTGTGATGAATTCGCCAAAATCATGCACGATGAGTTTGAGATGAGTATGATGGGTGAACTTAATTTCTTCCTAGGATTACAAATAAAACAATTAGAAGATGGAATATTTTTTAATCAATCTAAGTACATTAAGGAAATGCTTAAGAAATTTGGATTAGAAGACGCTAAGCCCATGAAGACACCAATGTCTACGGAAGTAAAACTCACAAGAGATGCAGAGGGTGAGTCCGTAGAAAACACTAAGTATAGAGGAATGATAGGTAGTTTACTATACTTAACGGCAAGTAGACCGGATATCATGTTTAGTGTCTGCCTTTGTGCTCGCTTTCAAGAGGATCCCAAAACCTCTCACCTAGAAGCGGTTAAGCGTATCTTCTGATACATTAAAGGCACTATACACTTAGGATTATGGTATCCTAAGGGATCGGGCATAGAAACCATCGTCTATGCGGATTCGGATCATGCGGGAGACTACGTGGATAGAAAAAGCACTAGCGGAATTTGCACGTTAATGGGATGTTGTCTAACATCTTGGTTCTCGAAGAAGCAAACCACTCTTGCTATTTCTACCACAGAAGCCGAATATGTAAGCGCTGGAAAGGCATGTCAACAAGCACTATGGATGAAACAAGCTCTCGTAGATTATGACATTAGGTTAGATGACGTCCCAATTATGTGTGATAATAAAGGTGCTATAGATTTAAGTAAGAATCCCGTTCAACACTTTAGGACTAAACATATAGAAATACGCCACCACTTCCTTCGCGATAACGTTCAAAAAGGAAACATATCTATAGAAAAGGTTACATCGGAAGATAACTTAGCAGACATATTCACTAAGCCCCTTAAGCGTGAACTCTTTAACCACTTACGTTTAGGCCTAGGAATGATGGAACAAATTGACTGAATTTTCTGCATTTTTAGTAAAAAAAAATTTTCCAGATGGGCGGACCCCTTAATGTCATAAAGGCGGTCCCCTTAAATATTTAAGGGGACCGGCTTATCATTAAGGGGACCGGCCATTTGACTGTAACAATTTTTTTTCTGTTTCTTTCCAATCTGAGTCTAGGAATCTGTTTTGCACAAAATAAAAGATTGGGATATCTCTTTGCATAAACATATTTATAAACAAAACCCAATCTATTTTATACAAATCATTCTCACATCTAGGAAAACACATAAAAACTATTTTTCTTACATTGTTGAATAATGCTAAAAACATTTTTTCATGCATAAAGATCTCACATGAATTGTCAAAGTATATAATCTAATATACATCTTTGATATTCATATATTGAGCAAAATCAAATCAAGGAGTCCTTGGATTGTTTCTTAGGAAATTTTTGCATTTAGGAGTCGAAACAATCACATCTCTACATTTGTTGCATATAGGCACACACTAGAACAAGCTTATTAATCACATCCTCACAAGTGTTCCATCACCTATTCCCCATTAGTTTCTAGTGCCTTTGCTTCATTTCCCTTGCCTTAGATGATTAGGTTCCTTAATTCTCTTAATTGCTAGATATTAATTATTGCTTGCTTATTTATTTATCTTATATGCCATGCATGCTTAATATGTTTCTCTATTGCCTCAAAGAGTGGGACTTGCCTAAAACCAAAAGCTCAAAACATAGCCATCCTCACCTATTTCTGCAGAAAAACCCATTTCTGGAACCCAGAAAGGTACCAGATGGGCGGCCCCCTTAATTCATAAGGCGGCCCCCTTAATTATTAAGGGGACCACCCATAATTAAGGGGACCGGCCATCTGCTGGACGGGTTCAGAGAATCTTTTTCTGCTTTTTAGCCCATTTGATCCTATACTTCCCCAAATTCATAAACACATTTTGTCCTAATCACCCAACAAGCCTATTCATTCCTAAACCACATAAATCCTCCACTATAAATAACCCCATATCTCACCACATTCAATCATCCCATCATGTCTTCTTCAATCAACCTAAAACCAAAAACCTCTAAGCTAGCAAGGATGACCTTAAAACCCGGGTGGAAAAGAAAACCTAACCCTCACCACAAGCCCATCACAACTAGACAACCAACACCTCCATCATCATTCATCCCCAACTACTCTCCAAGATCACAACCTCACTCCATTGAACCATTTCACAAACCCTACCATTTTGGCCAAACATCCACATTCATTCCAAACTACTCCCCTAAACCTCAAACCAACTTCAATTGAATACTTGAAAACCCTCATCACCTTGGTCAAACATCAAACCTTTCACCCCAATACCATCCATTTCCACCAAATAACCAAATCCCCATTCATGAAAGGCATAAGCTTCATGAAGAGATTAACCAAATCCATGATCTTAATGATCTCCTTGCTATGCACCTCACACAACGTAACAAGGGACAACCTCCATCCTCACCTTACTCAAATTGCCTACCCCACTCTCTTAACTTGGATCAAGTTACAAATCACACCCACTATTGCACTTGTTGCATCTTCCTTCAAAAACAAATCCTCCACCTAAGTGAAGATATTTCTTGGATCGAATATCTACTCACTCGTCCCTATCCCATTCCTCCACTACAACGATATAACATCAATGGATCCGCTCCATTTCCCTCACCATCACATAACTAAAACCCATCCACATGCTTCCCGCCTCAAAATAAAATCCCTCCCCTTTTGTGTTGCAAGCAAGTCCAATCGCTCTCTTTGGCAATATGAGGACCATTAGTATTTCTAGTTATGTTGTAATGATTATGTTTCAAGTATTTTATGTAATGTAATGATGATACATATGTTATATATGATCATCTTGAATGCATTAGTTGGTTGTTCTAAATATTTTGCTATGTATATGTATCTTGTGTCTCCTAACTTGTTGGTGCAGCCAAGATTTCCATAGCTCATTTCCTTGTTGCCTTCGAACGAGGGGGAGTAAACATCAAGGGGGAGTTCTCGTCCCGACAAATTTAGTTTCTAAATCTTGTCGGCATAACCTTTTTGATTCTACAAAAAGGGGTAGAAGTGAATGTAAACTCACTAAATACTTGTCCAAAATTAAATTTTTGGATTTAATAAGTTTAAGTTTTGTAATCATCAAAAAGGGGGAGATTGTTGACATAAATAATGCCTAAAAACATTATTCATATCTCTATGTTTTAATGATCACAAAATATAAACTCATTAAACATAAACTTATCAAATAAACAAGTATTTAGTTGTAAATATTCATTTCTACAACTTAATCACTTAAGGTATGAATAAACAAGTGCTTAATGCATTATATGATCAAAGGAACATTTTCTTAATAACTAGATTTTTTATAAAACATCAAAAACATTTTATATATTTTTGAAAAACATTTTTGGCATTAAATAAAAATGTTTAATCTTTTATAAAAATATGAATTCAAATTTTTAACCAAAATCAGTTAAAATGTTCCAGAAAAACCTTCCCCACAAAAGGACAAAATTGGCCAACGTTCAGTAGGGGCGGCCCCCTTAATTTTGCTAGGCGGCCCCCTTAATTATTAAGGGGACCGCCCCCTATTTAAGGGGACCGCCCCCGCTCCAGTAGACCTCCAGCTGTCCAATTTTTCTCCTATAAATACCAGCCTTCTCCTGGACTTTTACTCACCTTTTGCACACTGAAACTTTCTGTTTTAAATCACATTTCATATCTTCAAAAACCCTTTGATCATATAATCTTAAGCTTTGGTTTCTAAGTGATCCAAGCTTCCTCCATTCAAGTGCAAGAGAAGAATACTCCTTCAACAACTAAAGAAGAAGTATTGCAACTTAGATACCTAAGTTGTTTGTGTCATCATACATTTGTATATAAGTTGTGTATTGTTGTTAGATAGTTGTGTGTATAATTGTTTGGGATAGGTTAGTGTGTAAGTAGAGAAGTTGTGTTGTTAAGGTGTGTAAGTAGTGAAGGTGTGAAGAAGTAGAAGTGTACATAGGTTGTGCTTAGTTGTGAAGTGTCGTAAAGAAGTAGTGAAGAAGTCGTGAAGAAGTCGTGAAGAAGTTGTGAAGAAGTCGTGAAGAAGTCGTGAAGTAGTCGTGAAGAAGAAGGTGTGATTAAGTCGTGTTTAAGTTGTGAGATTGGTTCTAGCTACGATTAGAACTCGACATCTAGCTTTGTGTCGTTAAGCCGGTGTAAGCTAAAGTTGTGTAAGGTTTCTCCGCCATAAGGGAGCTTGTTGACATAGTGAAGAAAACTCTCGAGTTAGGTGCTCGGGGAGTGGAGTAGGGTAAGGAAGGTGTCCTTGTAGCCGAACCACTATAAATCTCTTGTCTCTCGGTTAGATCTTTCCATCTCTAGCTTTCATTTCATTTTATTACCTTACTTGCATTACTTATTTATATTTACTTATATACATATTGTTCAAGAAGTTGAGATCATATAAATTCGAATCTAAGTTTTAAAAAGTAAACAAAGTTTTCACAATAAATTTTAAAAGGACATAAAACTATTCAACCCCCCTTCTAGTTTTCCACAATCTCGGCTCGTTCGTTTAACATCTCGTGTACAACCATAACATCTCGGATCATTCGTTTAACATCTCGTGTACAACCATAACATCTCGGCTCGTTCGTTAAACATCTAGTGTATAACCATAACATCTCGGCTCGTTCGTTAAACATCACGTGTATAACCATAACATCTCGGCTAGTTCGTTAATCATCTCGTGTACAACCATAACATCTCGGATCATTCGTTTAACATCTCGTGTACAACCATAACATCTCGGCTCGTTCGTTAAACATCTCGTGTATAACCATAACATCTCGGCTCGTTCGTTAATCATCTCGTGTATAACCATAACATCTCGGCTCGTTCATTAAACATCTAGTGTATAACCATAACATCTCGGCTCGTTCGTTTAACATCTCGTGTACAACCATAACATCTCGGATCATTCGTTTAACATCTCGTGTACAACCATAACATCTCGGCTCGTTCGTTAAACATCTCGTGTAAAACCATAACATCTCGGATCATTCGTTTAACATCTCGTGTACAACCATAACATCTCGGCTCGTTCGTTAAACATCTCGTGTATAACCATAACATCTCGGCTCGTTCGTTAATCATCTCGTTTATAACCATAACATCTCGGCTCGTTCATTAAACATCTAGTGTATAACCATAACATCTCGGCTCGTTCGTTAAACATCTCGTGTATAACCATAACATCTCAGCTCGTTCATTAAACATCTAGTGTATAACCATAACAGCTCGGCTCGTTCGTTAATCATTTCGTGTATAACCATAACATCTCGGCTCGTTCGTTAAACATCTAGTGTATAACCATAACATCTCGGCTCGTTCGTTAAACATCTCGTGTAAAACCATAACATCTCGGCTCGTTCGTTAAACATCTAGTGTATAACCATAAAAATTTTAACTACTTATTTTTTAATTTTATAAAACTATTTTTAATTTTTTTTTAATTTTATAAAAGTATTTATAATAAATAAAAAATTTAACTACTTATTTTTTATTTTATAAAACTATTTTTAATTTTATAAAAGTATTTATAATAAATAAAAAATTTAACTACTTATTTTTTTATTCTATAAAACTATTTCTTATAATTTTATAAAAGTATTTATAATATTACCGTTGACTTGTCGTCGGTAATATAGCCGCCAAAATTTTCACCAAAATTTTATACGTCCCGCCAAACCATAAACGACAAAATTCTTTTACGTTACCGACAACATGACGTCGGTAACATTAAAAGTTATATCAAAATTAGATCTGGTCAACACTTAGAAAAAAAAACGTATAATTTTTATTCTTCTACCTCCTTCATCTCGCCGGCGATTAACGAGCACCACTACCACTACTTCACCACTACCACTACTCCAGCTCCACCACAGCTCCACCATCACTACACCCCACCACCTATGACACCACAGCTCCACCTCCTACACCACCGCAGCTCCACCACAGCTCCACCACAACTACACGAGCACCACTGTGCACCTCCTCCTCCTCCTCTCATGTTTAATTCACTCCTCAACCCCTCCTTTGTTTAATTCTTCTTCTTCCCCACTTCTTCTTCTTCTACAAAATAGCCGAGACACCACAGCAGGTAATTTTGATTTTTATTAGTTTTGTTTTTTGTTAATTTTGTTTAATCTTAGAGGTAATGTTGTCCCTTTTTTATTTTTTTTAAACTTTTGGTATCCCGACGACATGTCACCGACAATAGTTTTTTTATAACTTTTTATATATTAATATGCTCTCTTTTAATATAGCCCGAGCCCGAGACCGCAGCCCGAGACTGCAGCCCGAGACCACAGCCAAGAGCCCGAGACTGCAGCCCGAGACCACAGCCAAGAGCTCGAGACTGCCGAGACAGTATGTTGTTATATATGTTTGTGAAATGTTGCGTGAAATGTTTGTGAAATGTTGTGTTTAAAATGTTGATTAGGTAATAGAAACATAAATATACATTCTATTTAGAATGTCCTATTTGAATTTCATGTAAACGTGAAAATCATTTATAAATCTATTGCAATAGAGTCTGATTTTTCGTTAAAGAATTGAATGCTCTTGTTTGGGATTAATACTCGATTAGTGTAACATTTGGACTTTATCATATGGACTGTGATTTGGACTTTATCATAACGTTTTGTGGTGAATCAATTGCAAAAGTGTAACATGTATTTATATTCTATTAATTGTTTAACTTTATCATAACTTTATCATATTGTTAGACTTTTGTGAATGTTTTAGGATTTTAGTGATTAATTTCGGAAAGTCCCCGTCCGAAGTTAATCATCCTATAGAAAACCCGTCCGAAATTAATTTATTAGAAATTAATTTCGGAAAGTCCCCTGTTTGGGACTGCTTTTTGAATGTTTTGTCTCATTTAGGATATGGATGCGTATAACTGATTTACTATTTGAGATTATTTCGACAGTGTTTCTCCTTTACTTCTACGAATATGTCCTTAATGCACATATTTGGGGAGTTGAGGGGAAATGCTGCCGAAATTTTCTCAAATAGTAAATCAGTTATACGCATTCATATATGGGACGAATCATTCAAAGAGTGGGTTAGGATTGCCTTCCATAGTTGCGCTAGGTGAACAAAACAACTCGTAATCATTAATTAAGTGCATATAATAACCGATTGCATCATAAAAATGCAGTTATGATAATTGATAAGAGTTGGACCCGTATAGAGCATCGTGGTTCAAAAGAATTTCTTGATGGTCTTGCCGCCTTCCTCGATCATTGCAAACCGTTATTGAATAGTTCCGGAAACATAAAATGTCCGTGTCGTCGTTGTCATAATGTTCTATGGGTATCTCTCGAAGGTCTTAAATACCACATAGGCTACAATGGGTGGGACCCAACTTATACACAATGGAAGGATCACGGTGAACCGGATCCTCCGAATAATGATCAATATGATATTCTTGATAACACAACACAACGTGAGATGAGTGACATGGGTGCGTGCCTTAATGATATTCTTGATATTCCTCTGAATAATGATCAAAATGATATTCTTGATATTCCTTCGAATAATGAGCCGACTCATGGAAATATTGGCGAGACAAGTAACGAGCCTACTCAAGCAGCGACACCTCCTCTGCGTAACGAGTATGAAGAGTTACTTGCAAGTTCCAACCAGCCTCTGTACCCGGGTTGTGACTTTATGACAACATTGGATTTTATGGCAAAGTTTACACATCTCAAGGTCAGCGGTAAATGGAGTGATACTTCATTTAACAAAACGCTAAAATTTCTCCAGGAGGTATTTCCGCCCAGGTTAGGTTACAATCTCCCACCGTCATACTATCATATAAAGAAGACATTTAAAAAGGTCGGGTTAGGGTACAAGTCGATACATGCTTGTGAAAATGATTGCTTTCTATATCGGGGGGATGATGGCGAAGATTTGGAGTATTGTCCAGTTTGCAAAACGAGTAGATGGAAAGACAATAAAACAACGGGGAAGAAAGTTCCTAACAAGGTGTTGCGTTACTTTCCTATCATTCCTAGACTACAACGTTTGTACAAGTCTATTCACACTGCAAAACATATGACTTGGCATGCTACTGGAAAGTCTACGGACGGTAATATGCAACACCCGGTTGATGGTAAAGCATGGCAGAAGTTTGACAATAAATATTCGGATTTTGCTATAGAACCAAGAAACGTTCGATTAGGGTTGGCTGCTGATGGTTTCAATCCGTTCGGAAACCTTAGTCAGACATACAGCATGTGGCCGGTTATATTAACAACATACAACTTGCCTCCGTGGTTATGCATGAAAGAGACTTCTTTGAAGCTGACGTTGTTGATTCCTGGCCCTAAATCACCGGCGAAGGACATCGATGTTTACTTGAAGCCCTTGATTGATGACCTTGTGGAATTATGGAAAAAACCAGGTATCTTGACTATGGACGCTGCTACAGGCACTCAATTCCACATGAGAGCGATGCTTTTATGGACCATCAATGATTTTCCTGCTCGAAGTAGTTTGTCTGGTTGGCAAGGGCAAGGTTACTACGCTTACCCTACATGCAAAGTAGACACTCCGGCTACGCGTGTGATAAGCAAAACAGCTTATGTTGGTCATAGAAGATTCTTAAAAAAAAACCATAAATGGAGGAGGGACTGTACGACATTCAATGGTGAACCCGATTATAGAGATCCTCCTAGAAAAGATACTAGGGCTGATATCTTGACTCAACTTGCGACATTTCCCACACGTGTGCCTGGGAAACATCCGGATTATGGGGGTGGGAAGATAAAACGTAATCATACAGTCGAGCTGAACTGGACTAAACGGTCTATCTTCTACGATCTTGAATATTGGTCTTTTCTTTCTCTACCACACAATTTAGATGTCATGCATATCGAAAAAAATGTGTTGGAGAGTATCTTGAACACCTTGTTAATGAATGACAAATATAAAGACACCGCGAAGGCAAGACAAGATTTGCAAGCTCTGGGCATTCGACAGGAGTTGTGGCTCGGAAACAAACAAAACGGGAAGTGCTCGAAGCCTCATGCAAAGTACTCCTTCACACCCGATAAAAGAAAACTCTTCTGTCAATACATCAAAACAGTTAAACTACCAGATGGCTTCGGATCCAAGTTCAATTCAAAAGTGACCAAAGATGATAACAGTATAATGGGCATGAAGTCTCATGACTGTCATATAATGATGCAACAGTTACTTCCTTATGGACTTCAGCAATACTTGGACGCACAGACTTATACACCATTGATCGAGCTTTGTTTCTTCTTTAAGCAAATTTGCGCCCGAACTTTGATGGTGAAAGACATGGTGAAAGCTAAAGACCAGTTGATCAATATTTTGTGCAGTCTCGAGAAAATATATCCTTCTGCTTTTTTTGACATTATGATTCACTTGGTTATGCATTTACCTGAAGAGGCTATTGAAGGCGGGCCTGTTTCATTCCGGTGGATGTATCCATTTGAAAGATACATGAAGAAGCTTAAAAACTATGTCCGAAATAAAGCTAAGCCGGAGGGTTCAATAGCGGAGGGTTATGTTGCAGATGAAGCACTAACTTTCTGTTCTCGTTATTTTCGTGGTGTTGGGACAAAATTTAATCATCCCGCTGCATCTCAGGACCGTCCTCGCCCAACAAGTGATTTCCAGGTGTTCCGATCACTATGTACCAATTCTGGTAAAGAGACATTGATTAAGTTAGGTCTCCAAGAAATGAAGAGAGTGATATGGTATGTACTTCACAACAGTCCTGAGATCGACAAGTACATGGACGAGTTCGAGAGGTATGCGTTTATATTTTGAAATTTCTGTTTCCCAAGTTATCTTTTCGATTTATTCTAATATCATGAACATTTTCAGGGAATTTCCTGATATCGACATGCAACAAGCATTTCCGAGCTGGTTTGAGATGAAGGTAAACTTATTGTATGTATTTCCATGTATAAATAACGACTATTACTCATCTCCATCTATTCTTATCTTTTCTCATAGATCCGTAAACTTTACATAGCCGATGACCCAAGCTGTACTCCCGACTTATTCGCTTTGGCTTGTGGACCATCACCGACCCCAATCTCAGTCAACTCTTGCGTAGTCAACGGTGTGAGGTTTGTCGTACACAGCCGCGATATAAAACGTACAACTCAGAACAGCGGAATTTGTTCACCTGGTGAGAAGGAGGGAGAAATGTATTATGGTCAGCTAGAAGAAATTCTAGAGTTCGCATATTCCCAGTTCAAAGTTGTGTTGTTTCGAGTTAAGTGGTTCGACTTAAGCAACAAAAACCGTAGAGTCCAACGTTTTACCACTAGAAACAACATGACACAAATTTTGGCATGTAGCTATGGGTTCGAAGATCAACCTTACATTATCGCAACACAAGCAAAACAAGTCTTCTACCTTGAAGATCCTGCCAGACGACCACTCCATTGAAAGGTCGTCCAAGAAGTAAATCACAACACAACCTGGGATGTCATCGTGGTAGAAGACGATGATGATTTGATACATGGCAACAACTCATCCGATCTCCAACTGTCTGCTAATTTGAATGATTTGGAACTTGAAACCTTAAATATCGATGGTGAATCAACGTTAGTTGAGGCACCACCACCAATCATTCCTGTTGATGACGACGATGATTTTATTGATGATGAAGACGACGATCCTTATGATTTAGTAGATTCTGATAATGAAGTCGCAAACAATTCTGATGATGAAGTTGAAGTTGCGACTAATGTTGTTTATGATAGTGATTGTGATTGTGCAGATTGATCTTAAAATGTAACTTGTAAAACGACACTTATTTTAATGAAATTGTTATGGATTGTTTAAAAGTGTATATTTCTTTTGAATGTGTATGTATTTGAATGTGTGCATGCTTATGTTAATTTGTTCCCGAATTTCTATATGTTACTCAACTTGTACTTTTACAGATGGCAGCAGCAGTTGCGCGCAGTCATGGTGGTGACGGTGCCGGTGATCCACCACCTTCCCCTACCCGTCAGATTGAGGGCGGGCACCGTGCTGGTGGTAAGAATTTCTAGATTACATATATATATATATATATATATATATATATATATATATATATATATATATATATATATATATATATATATATATATATATATATGTATATATATACACATATTATGTATATATATAGATATATGTGTATATATATACATATAGGTATACACATATATGTGTATATATATATACATATATCTATATTTTTGTGTGATTATATAATATATATATATATATATATATATATATATATATATATATAAAATATATATACACATATATGTATATACATACATATACATATATATATATAAGTTACTTTATGACGTTTCCACTCACTCCAATTGCAGGATCAGGGCGACCCCGCTGAGGAGGTCGGGCCAGGGGGGAGGCAGGGGAGGCAGGGGTAGGGGAGATCAGAGTGGCGGTAGGCAGCGCCCACGCGAAGAAAATAAGAATGTGAAGCTCAAGAACGCCGTGAGAGATGGTGGCCCACAGTCAATTGAGTTTGAGATTGGTGATAAGGGGACTTACACTCATGTGGGCCCGGACTCGGCATGGTTTAGCAATTATGTCGGAGAGCTCATTCGGCGGTTGCCGCTCTCCTATGCCTCCTGGTACGATATAGAACCGGAGAAGACGGCTGACTTCCTTCCACAGCTCGGGGTCAGTTATTTCATTTTCCTTTTATATATATTGTTATGTTATCGTGTTTATTTATTTAAATGTGCATATTTATTTAAATTTGTTTATTTATTTATATCTCTATATTTAATTATTTGAATGTGTACATTTATTAAAATTTTGTTTATTTATTTATATCTTTATATTAATTTTAACTATATTTGATTGCAGCTTATGTTCGATTTGGAACGCCACAGGAGCAGACCAGACTGGGATACCATTCGCTCAGCGCTCACATCGTATTTCGCTAGTCGATACCGTGACAATAAATATGATATGAAACGCGATTACTTTACAAGAAAGGGTGGGGCTGCTAGAGTGGAAGAGATCAGAAGAAATCCTCCTTCGAGCTTGGAGATGTCTGAGTGGAACAAGTATGTCGATTTGTACATGTCGGAGGCGGCCCAGAAAAGATCGGCTGTGAACAAAGAGAATCGAAAGAAGAACAAGATTCTCAGCCGCCACGGTTCGAAGTCATTTGCGGCATCTCGACACGAATATGTAAGACACATTTTATTTTTATAAGATTATTTAAGTTTAATAATATATTAATTAAAATTATTTATACTAAGTAAAATATATATGGTGTTTGATTTGTCATTTTAATTTGTTTCATCCTATATGCATGTGTATATATTTATACAGTTTGAGAGGAGCCAGGACCACCAGTATCCGTCCATGTTCGATACATATCTTGACACCCACTGCAAGAATGGTGCATGGTTGCAGGATGAGGCTAGAGCTCGGTTTGTAAGTATCGTTATTTATTTATTTATTTTTTTCCAAACACGCACTTAGTGATTAATTGAAACATAATCTAGTAATTAACCCGACTAATATATTAATTTTCTCATTTTTTTTCAACTACACAGGAAGAGATGGTCCGGCTGAGGCAGCCTAGATCTGATATGCCGGAAGATGAGCTGTGCCTCACGGAGGAGGAGATATTTGCTCGGGTGATCGGGGGAAAGCAGCGTGGTCATATACCCGGCGTCGGCAGGGTGGTACCCTACTTGAAGAGGCCACGGGTAGACATGCCGCCTCCAGCTCCACCAGGTATGTACAGTTGGATAATATTAAATGACGCATCTTATATATGTATTGAAATGACCGTTTTTAAATTTTGATTATTTCGTTTATAGGTACGTCCGAGCTTAAAGGGAAGCTTGCTGAAGCTACGGGGCAGATTGATGAATTTAAAAAGAGTCTGGCTGAAGCTGAGAAAGAGAGGAAAAAAGAGAAGAAGAAAGCTAAGAAAACTGAGAAGAAGCTCGAGTTGTTGACACGTTATATCTCGAGGAACCCAGACTGGGACGCGTTTCTTAGCCAGGTTGGTTCTCGAGGTGACGCTGGAGGCTGCAGTGGAAGCGGCGCGGGAGGGAGCGGCTCAGGCGCTCCCGCGAGTGGCTCAGGCGGCGAGAGTGGCTCTAGCAGCGGGAGTGGCTCTAGCAGCGGGAGTGATGATGATGATCACGATGACGACGATGGGCTGTAGAGGTATTATTTTGTGTTGTTTTGTCTTTGGAACTATATTTTTGACGACCCCAATCTTATTATCTTTGAACACTTAGGATATTGCAACATTTGTACATATAGTAGCTAGGTTTAGCGATTATAACACCCATTTTGTAAACTTTATGATGTATTTTGAGGGTGTTATAATGTTTATGGCCGTTTTGTAAAGTTTATGGCCGTTTTGTAAAGTTTATTAAGTGTTTAGTGGTTATATATAGCCGTTATAAACTTTATAGCCGTTTTAGCCGTTGTTTGTATTGGAATGTGTGGTTTATAACAGCAGGATTGAAACTGGAATTGGTAGATTTTTGCTGCACATTTTTGCGCCAAAAATCTGGGCAGTGCAGCTGCGCAGCTGCAATATAACTTCCATACCGACGCCATGTCGTCGGTAGAATAATGCATATGTTTGATATTGCAAACTGTACCGACCAAATGACGTCGGCAAAATTTTGCAATTTTGTTGACTTTTCGTTGACTATTGCAAACGGTACCGACAAAAGGGCGTCGGCAACATTTTACTATTTTGTTGACTATTCGTTGACTACTGCAAATTATACCGACAAACTATCGTCGGCGACATTTACGTTAATATTTGACTTTCGTTGACTTTATTTAGTTAATCTAATTAAGGCATTAAATATTTATTATGTTACCGATGACTCGGCGTCGGTAACAAATTGTCGAACAAAAACAAACGTTTGACCGAAAAACGTGTGGGTCCCGCTCTGTCGTCGGCGTCATTCATCGGTATGGACGTTGTCGACGTGGCTCTGTCGACTAGTTGTTGCCAACGACATGACGTCGAGAAGGTATGTTGCCGACGTCATGACGTCGGCATGGTTGAAAAAAAGTCAACGCCGGAGCTCCTGAATGTACTAGTGTATGGTTTTAAGCTTTCAATAATAAACTCCATCAATAGCTAGCATTACAAGTTCTAACTATAATTAGTTATACGGTTTTAACTTCTAAATATAAACAAATTCTATGTTTTTGCATATATATACATTGCAGGCTTGTGCAGTATCAAACATTGAGAAGTAGTACTCAAGGATTCATGGAAATAATCCAAAAGCCAGTAACAGATAGAGTCAGCACACTTCCTAAAAAAACAATTGAAAATATTCTAACTCTTATGCCAATCCGAGATGCGATTAGAACGAGTATTTTATCAAGGAAATGGAGGTATTGTTGACAAGTATGCCTAAAATTGTATTTGATGACAAGTTGGATGAAGTGCCATCTAACAAGGAACATTCTGAGAGATATAAGCTTTCTAGAGCCATCTTCCATGTTTTGTTACAACACACTGGTTCCATACTGAAATTCAGTCTTAATGTTGGTGAACTTGATATGTGTTTTGAGTTGCACCAGATAATACGCTATCTTTCACGAAGCAATAAAGTGAAGATTCTGGTCTTGGAAAGTTCAGGCGAATACATCTTCAAGCTACCATCTTCGTTCTTTTCGTTACAAGAATTAGAACTTTTAGAACTCGATAACTGTGACTTTGAACCTCCATTAAAGTTCAACGGGTTTAGTAGGTTGAAGAGCATGTATTTTTGGGATGTTGAGATTACTTCTAAAACGCTTCAACGTTTTCTCTCCAGTTGCCCACTACTTAAAGATGTGACTTTGGTAAGTTTCATATAATCGCCTATGGGACTCTTTTTATTAAAGATGTTTCTATAATTCTTTTTTTAAAAGCAGACTGGAGATGGATACACAGAAGACTCTGCAGGAGGAAACAAGTTTACATTTGTTGAGCTTTTAGAATGTGTACCTTTGATTAGGAAACTGTGTATCCAATAGATACTTATATGGAGGTATTATTTAAATTAAAGATCATATCTTATGTAAGAGTATTGTGTTCTAATCATGCTTGTTTGGATCATGTTAAAGTACTTGTCTGCAGGTGGTATGTCACATATGCTTCCAACTTCACTTGTCCACCTCATGTATCTTGATTTAGAAGTGTACAGAAACGTAGAAGATGAAGTTTCTTCTGCCCTTTGTCTGATGAGGAACTCCCCAAATTGTGGAAACCGTAGAGGGAGGGGGTGAATATGTTTCCATTAAAAAACTTAAAACTTTTCGTATCAATTACCCGATCAAATGTGACGTAATATGAAAAGTGTCAACAATGATCATATATCATGTAGGGATGAATAAATTAAACTACAACACAAGGACAATCAACCATAACACATACATAACATAAGCAACTAGCCACACAAGCATAAACACAATGCAAATATAAACATAAAGCGATAAAGAATAAAATGAAAGTAAAGAGATAAGTAAGAAGGCGCAAACCAGACACGGTGATTTATAGTGGTTCGGTCACAAAGCTCCTCTTCGCCCTACTCCACTCCCCAAGTACCCAACTCGAGAGTTACTTCACTAATCAACAAACTCCCTTCAGGAGGAGAAAACTGTACACGTCGTTTAACTTGTTTTCTGACACTAAGCTAGATGTCGAGTGCTAATCTTAGCTAGCACCAATCTACCACGATCTACCCGATCTACACCTTACACGTCGCTTATCCTATTTCCGACACTAAGCTAGATGTCGAGTGCTAATCTTAGCTAGCATCAATCTACCACGATCTACCCGATCTACACCTTACACGTCGCTTATCCTATTTACGACACTAAGCTAGATGTCGAGTGCTAATCTTAGCTAGCACCAATCTACCACGATATACCCGATCTACCCTTGATCCACATGATCAATCACACAAGCCCAATGGCTTCAAGAGATCTTCACTATCTCTTAAGATCACAATAATATTGACTCACTCTCTCACAAAAGAAAAATAATCTTGATGTATGCTATGATACAATCAAGAGTGTAACCAATGTTACAAGACCTAACAACTACAACTCTTGTATCTTCTTGGATACTTTGAGTTCTTCTCTTGCAAATGAAGAGGAATGATAACACTTTGTATCTACTTGGATACTTTGTGTTCTTCTCTTGCTAATCAAGAGGGATGACAACACTTTGTATCTACTTGGATACTTTATGTTCTTCTCTTGCTAATCAAGAGGAATGAAGAGGATCACTTGAGTGGATGATTGGATCACTCTTAAACAACCTAAGACTCTCCAAATGATCAAAGAAAGTCATGTAAGTGAGGAGGGATTAGACCAGAGAAAAAGGACTGGAAAAATCAAGTTGGAAGTGTGAAATGGTCCACTATTTATAGGCAAGGGAAAATCTAGCCGTTACAGACCCACAGCTCCACTAAATGCCTGACGGCTCCACTAAATTTAGTGAAGCCGTCCCTATTTAAAGGTACCGTGGGACGCTCCTTAGTTTGTCTTTAGTGGGGAAGGTTTATTTGGGAATGTTAAGAGCTGTTTTGGGGGGAAATTTGACTGTTGGGATTTTTAAACATATTTTTCAAAATAAAACATTTCTTTTTAATTCAAAAATAATTTGTGAAATATATTTTTGAAAAAATGTTTTGTCACATTAAAAATGTGAAGTTTAGAAAAATAAAATTCTTTGATCATTTGTCAAGTAGTAGATTTGTTTGTCCATACCTTGAGTGATTTATGTCGGGATGGAGATCTACGACTTCGTTGAAGCATACTTGAGACGTCGGGAGGTGTTGATGTAAATATGCATTGATGATTTGTGTTTACAAGTAACTTTTACATTTTACGTTATGTATTACAAGTTACATGTTTGTCATTATTAAAACCGAAGAAATCGTTTAGTTTAAATATCGTAATATTTGCACTAACAATCTCCCCCTTTTTGATGATGACAAATATGTAAACCGTAACACATAGTAAAATGTAAAAGTTACCTGTTTACACACTCCTCTTCTCCCCCTTTTGTCGAATCAAAAAAGTAGTTGCCTCGAGCGCTCCCTTGGATTTACTTCCTACACCCCCTTACTACTATCCTTTCTCCCCAGAAAGGCGAGTTTGCATCATCCCAGTGAAGCCTTCTATCAACACTTGTGAAGACGACTCCATGCTATGTATTCAAATACTCCCGAGCTCCCCCTAGCTCAATGCTCCCCTATGGTGACTTAATCCCCTTGTTTATTTACCTTAGTATCTAGCGGATCCATGGATCAAATTCTTACAAAGGCTTTTCCTACATCAAGGGTTAGCTTCGTGCAGCATAATATATAACAGTATAGGAGCAACATTATAGGGATAGAATACACATAGCAAGACATGCATGGGTTAAACTATGTTAACACGTAAGTATTACAACCCGACCGAAAACCTAAGGTGTAATTGTTCACTCAATCACACTAATCAAGAACGAGATTCGTTCATTGACTGACGCACTAAATGACTTATTCCAAGTTGTCATTGGGAGGAAAGTTCTAACAAACCTTTTGAACAACATAATCATCTACCTAAGATGATTGATGTTAAGGATAGTTTGTTGATAAGACATACTCTAAATGATTACTATTATGACAAGTTGTGCCATAAAGTAGACTCGATAGAGGTTATACCTAAATGATTCCATAAGGTGGGAGAGTGTTGGTTGTGGTGACTACAAGGACAACTTAGGTTATGTGGTTGTAGGGGATAAATAATGGGATGACCCATTAGTGGTTGTGGTGATGGTGATAGTGATAAGGATGATGTGTTAGTGCCAAGTTCAAAAGGTGATGTAGGTGACAAGGTTAGTGTGAGAGCTAAAGGTTGTGGTGATGGTGATGGTGATAAGGATGATGTGTTGGTGCCAAGTCCAGAGAGGTTTGATGGTGATAGGGTTAGTGTGATAGCTAAAGGTTGTGGTGGACTTGGTGGAGGTAAGGGTGTAGGAATCCTAAAAGTGGAGGATGATGATGATGTGGTTGGAGATGTTGGTTTTGCCCTTTGAGGAAAGGTGGGAAAGGATGGTTTAGGTTAATATATCATTTGCACTGACAATGAGATGCATGATATATTTCAAAAGGGAAAAAGAAAAGGTGCATGTGATCCTAACAGGATTGTTGGTGGATATCTCTAACGGGGTTAAGGTAATGAAGTTCTAGGTTTCTAGGTTGGATGATCCTAGTTGTGTGTTTGTGAGGATTGAAGGTTGTTGAGCTAACTGTCACTTATCCAAAGTGAGGAGTAGCTGTAAGGTTTGAGTGTAATGAGTTGAAGGTTATAAGGTTTGAGTGTGATGATCTATGGGTTGAAGGTACTTAGACTAACTATCACTGTCAAGAGTGAAGTGTAGCTAAAAGGTTTGAGTGTGATGATGAAAGATGTTAATGTGAGGTTTGAAGATGAGATGCAAGATAAGCTTGCAGTAGTGAGGCCTTATATAGGCAAGGGTTGTGGGATTCAAACTAAAGTTGGTGATGGTGTCCTATGGTGTAGTGAGGAAATCTTAGGGTGTGTGTGAGTTTGCAAAATTTTGCAGGTTTGAGGTTAGGGATGCAGGGATCTAAAGGAAACAGTGAAAATTCGTCAAACACAGGCACAGTACCACTAAATACCACACGGTACCATTAAAATTAACGGTACCGTGGCCTATTTAACGGTACCGTGACCTGGAAGTCACGAATTTTTCTGTGCAGCCTAGTTTTGGGCAACTAAAGGGAATTTTCCTAGGGAATAAGAACCACATTAATGTGTTCTTGAGAGTGTTTGGTGAAAGGCTATATGAGTGTGTTTTCGCTCCCCCTTAATCTATGACCATCCGGATAAGATGCAAAAGATAAAGAGGAAAACAAACGTTGACGGAAGCGATGAGCTTAGTAACGTCATGACAAGTGATGGATAGCATACGATAAACTTCACCTTTGAAGTCACGTAGCTCTTCTCAATCATTGTGAATATTCATAGAATATTATGATGAGGCATGTGATCATGTGGAGATATCCTAAGGGTTAAGAAGATAAAATCTTCAAGGTTGTGATGTTAGTGATAAGGTTCTAGTGGGGTTATCTATGTTGATGAAGAAGGGTTATCTCAACGTAACCTAGCGGTTCTTCGTTTGAAGTGTGTGGAAGATGAGTGGGATGCGGAAGCATTGGTAGTGTTTAGTACCATGTGGAAGTGAAAGGGAAGAAGGCTTAGGAATCAGAAGATAGATACAATCTGTTCTGATAGGATACGATTCTGGTTCAAGACTACATCGAGTGGGTTTCGATAGTGTTTTTGAAACAGTGAGAATAAACTGTCTTAGCAGACAACGGTCCGACGGTACCGTTAAATTTAGCGGTACCGTCCCCTATTTAAGGGTACCGTGACCTGCTGAGGTCAGTTTTGACCCAGAATTAGATTTCTGACAAAGAAATTTCACATATGTTGTGATTTTTCTGGACCTTAGATTAAAAGAATTTATACCGAATAAATTCTTTTATGAATGAATCCAACGGGATTCGATGAACGTTTGTCGAGAACGAGAAATGACATTTAATTGCATTTTGCAAATTAAATAAACTTTAAATATTTCGGATGAAATATTTAAGTTGTCATTGGAGTTTAAGAGGATTTTACGAATAAATCTCGCTGAATTAGTGAGACTCTTCGACACGAGGAAAGAATTTATACCTAATAAATTCTTTGAACGGTACTGGACGAGAAGAGATGACTTTTATATTTCCGAGGAAATAAATAGGTAGTCATTAGAGCAATGTGAAAGATGACTTAATATTTCTAGTGAAATATTTAAATAGTCATAAGAGGGGTACGAGGGAGACTTTAATATTTCCAGTGAAATATTTAAATAGTCATAAGATTTATGGAAAATTTTCCATCATTCCTAGACCTAGACGAAGATGGTTAGGGGATTCTCGGTTGAGAGGTTTGGTTGATTTACGGATTTTGATGTGCTTCGCACACGAGTGTTTCATGGGGTTTTGAAGGACGTAAAGCTAAGCCTATGGTGTTGATTCGCAGCAGGGTTTGGGATCTTAAAATGTGTATAATCACATGAGGATGAAAGGAACTGCTAATTACTTAAATAGCAACTCGTGAGTCCTTTGTCACCCGAGGGTTGATGTTAGCTTTTAGCTTTGGGATGAGCGTTTTAACATACGTTGTTAAAAGGCTTGAGTATGATGTTTCGGATATGACATTTAACAATTGCGATTGCAAGTTAAACTTACTTGAATATTTCGGACGAAATATTTAAGTTGTCAATCCTACTCCGAGTTCTACTAGGTTTGTATCTAACCTTCCCATGACAAACGGGTGTATTACTTGGAAGAAGGCGAAGTGATGACTAGGGAATTAGGACAACTTCGCGACTACTCTAACTTATAGGTTTTGACACTAGTGTATGACTCTATGACTTCTAAGGATTCATAGTGATGGGCATACCTAATTCCTAATGTGTCAAAAGAGCATAGTCTGGGTGCAAACTTTACAAGCAAATCATGTAAAATGCACATAAGGAATAAATGCAACCATCATGCAAAACATGATAATCATTTAGCATTTAAGATCATGAAGACATTTAATCATGTCTTATGAGAACATGTTATCATTTTGAAACACGTATGTGGGATGCAAGCACTCTAGGTTTGCTAAGGCAGATCCTAATTACTACTTGTTTAAGATGACATCCTAATGGGAGATAAAGTTCACCGATGTAAACTATCTCTAGTCAAATGTAGGAATGAAAATTTTTCAAGTTAGAGAATGAGTATGAGACTATCACTAGTGGTGCTCAATTAAGGCTAAACACGACCATTTTTACGGGTTATACACGAACCCAACTTCTCTCCTGGAAGCAAACCAACCGTTAGGTCAAATTGAATTTCTAGTGCGATAGGTTCTCCAGTAGTCATTCTCATGTTAGAAGAATTCAAATTCCTATATTTGCCTATCGAAGTATAGCAAAGATGATGTTATCATGTTTTGCTTATACATGGCCTAATATAACTCAATTAACCATACTTTGAAAGTTGGTTAAGAAAATGACATGTCTTACACAACTCCTAACAAAGGCAAGCGAAATGTTTTAATTTCGTGTTTGAGATTTAAAGGTTATTTGATGGAGATGGTTTATTTTATGATCTCTTGAACAACATCTTTGTTTGTTGAGTTCTTACATGTTATTTTAACACGATTTGGTTTCCTAGAACCAAGAGACACTCTAATGTGATACAATGTAGAATCTACTACATCGTGTGTGTTTCAAGAATGCTCATTTGCATATCTTGAGTGAGAATCTAGTAAAGGTTAATTACCTCAATAGATCTTGTGAGCATTTTATTTGAAATGAGACATACTATTTATTTCAACTAGTATGCTTTTCTAAGAGTGAACTCATCACTCTTAAGAATGCTTTGTGAAACAAGTATTTTAGTGTATGACCAATTTTACTTGTTTATGCAATAACACATGTCGTATTAGGTTATTATTCAACTCTAATATCTTATATTTGTTAACAGGATGCAATGTATTCTCTCGTAACATAACCATTCATGTCACAAAGAAAATAAGATGCATGAGATATAGGTTATCTTTTGTCAATCTTTTGATAAGAGAAATACATGTGATATTCTCAAAGATTGATGACTTACATAATAGTTAATAACATATTATGTGTGACACTTTTACTTGACATGTGGCTTTGAGTGTTGAGTTGTTCATGAGCAAAGTTTACATATGTTGTTTGTTTGCTCGTATTTGGTTTTTCGGAAATGACACATTTACCAATTGCATTGCAATGTAAATTACTTGTATATTTTGGATGAAACATCCAAGTTGTCAATCCTACTTAGTTGTGTATTTTATGCATCTTTTAAACATGTTAGTTTAAAGTTTGGAACACAACCATTGGACAAGAAGACTTAATATGGCATCTTCAACACAAGTGTGAGTTATGATCCGATGCATATTATATTCGTCTTGAGTGGACGTCATTATTTTCATAACAATCGAGTGTGATTGAGTATGTAGATTCAAGATAATATGTTTCATCATGTTTTGATGTTATCTTGAAGCTAAACAAATAATGACTCCAATTTCATGTCCACACTCGGAAACTTGTCAATTAGATTCGATGATGATATCAATCATAATTTGAATAATGAATTGATATGTACTCGAAATCTTTCTTGACCTTCACGATCAATCCTTTTTTTTAAAAAAATTTAAGGAGTGTGTTCCATTTATTCTAACACTAGTTGTATGTGTGAGGTTAATGACATATTAAGTTACTTACTTTGATATTGTCATTTATTTTTATTTGAGAAAAACTATTTATATTATTAAGTATAATATTCTTAGTTTTTCGACACCTCATTGGTATAAAAATAATTATCTTAACTATTTTTATACAACATACGTAAGATACTAAATGTTTAAAACATTTTGTATGTGTGTTAGATCAATGCAAGTTTAATACATTTTCCTTTACTTAAGTACTAATGTATTAAAATGACCTTTTATCTTGTTTAGACAACCCATGGTCAACAAGACAAAATGATGTAATGTTTTAAAGATCATGTTACGGATTTTATGAAAGTGTTAAGTATTTTGGGGTGATATACTTTTTACACTTAAACCTTTGGAAAAATAATTGTGTAAGACAATATCTTTCAGCACACATGATCTACCAACTTAGTTTCTATTCCTAAGAAAGTTACTAAACCATTTTAAGAACTTGCAACAAATGCAAGACAAATGGTTGATGCCTATATGCAATGCAAACTAATTACTTAATATAGTGCAAGTGATTTAGCATGAGCCTTATAAATGCATAAACCGAAAAACTATAATAAGCAAATAGCAATTTAGCTTAACACATAAAAATACTTATCGTCATTTTGTGTATTAGGTATAACAATGTATACTAAGCTTGATTTTATTTGACAATGAATTGGTTTCCTCCTCATTTCGAATATTTTTGCTGAGCACTTTGAAAACATGTCAAAGTTTAAAGGTTGAATCGCCCTTTTTCAGTTTGACCAAAAATTTACGCAAACTGCATGACCAGAAGACCTTTAGTTGAAAATCAAGGACTTTAACATACTTTCATTTAGAACTAATTCATAAAAATACTTCTCAAATGAAAGTAGAATCAACTTCGTTTAAAATGATGAGTGACATGACTTCTACGAACTTATGGTTGATTTTAAAAGAATTTCTGGAAATGACTCAATACTGGAAACTGACAGACAGAGGCACGGTACCATTAAATAACCCACGGTACCGTTAAATATAATGGTACCGTCCTATATTTAGTGGTACCGTGTTCTCTTTTCTGATTCAGTTTACAGTTTTAGTGCGGCGACTCGACGGAGAACATGACCAGACACTTAAGACTCTATTCTTTTACTGGTTTAAAAAAGCCTTCAAACTAGTATGACAAAGTATACTTAACAACAAAACTTGTAAGTATTAAACAATTAAATACTTTTCATATTTTATCTAGGGGTGTGCACGGTCCAAAAACCGGACCGGACCGGCCAAGACCGGACCGGACCGAAGACCGAGAACCGGAAAAACCATAGACCGAGACCGGACCTAATGTGGTCGGTCCGGTTCGGTCCAGTCGGTCTTCGGTCGGTCCGGTCCAATTAGGCAAGATTTGGCAAGTTTTTTCGGTTTTTTGATCGGTCCGGACCGGACCGACCGGATCGAAGACCGAATTAGCCAAAAAGCTTAGACCGAGGACCGGACCGAATGTGGTCGGTCCGGTCCGGTCCGGTCGGTTTTGTCGGTCGGTCCGGTCCATCCGGTCCGTTTGCTCACCCCTAATTTTATCACCTTCATAGGTAATTTGATACATGGATCGTACTCAATTTTGAAAACCATTTGTTTTAAAAATTTGAGCGACGTGGCTCTGGTACCAATTGTGGAAACCGTAGAGGGGGGGGGGGTGAATACGTTTTCATTAAAAAAACTTAAAACTTTTCGTATCAATTACCCGATCAAATGTGACGTAATATGAAAAGTGTCAAAAATGATCATATATCATGTAGGGATGAATAAATTAAACTACAACACAAGCACAATCAACCATAACACATACATAACATAAACAACTAGCCACACAAGCATAAACACAATGCAAATATAAACATAAAGCGATAAAGAATAAAATGAAAGTAAAGAGATAAGTAAGAAGGTGCAAACCAGACACGGTGATTTATAGTGGTTTGGTCACGAAGCTCCTCTTCGCCCTACTCCACTCCCCGAGTACCCAACTCGAGAGTTACTTCACTAATCAACAAACTCCCTTCAGGCGGAGAAAACCGTACATGTCGCTTAACTTGTTTTCCGACACTAAGCTAGATGTCGAGTGTTAATCTTAGCTAGCACCAATCTACCACGATCTACCCGATCTACACCTTACACGTCGCTTATCCTATTTCCTACACTAAGCTAGATGTCGAGTGCTAATCTTAGCTAGCACCAATCTACCACGATCTACACCTTACACGTCGCTTATCCTATTTACGACACTAAGCTAGATGTCGAGTGCTAATCTTAGCTAGCACCAATCTACCACGATCTACCCGATCTACCCTTGATCCACATGATCAATCACACAAGCCCAATGGCTTCAAGAGATCTTCACTATCTCTTAAGATCACAATAATCTTGACTCACTCTCTCACAAAAGAAAAATAATCTTGATGTATGCTATAATACAATCAAGAGTGTAACCAATGTTACAAGACCTAACAACTACAACTCTTGTATCTTCTTGGATACTTTGAGTTCTTCTCTTGCAAATGAAGAGGAATGATAACACTTTGTATCTACTTGGATACTTTGTGTTCTTCTCTTGCTAATCAAGAGGGATGACAACACTTTGTATCTACTTGGATACTTTGTGTTCTTCTCTTGCTAATCAAGAGGAATGAAGAGGATCACTTGAGTGGATGATTGGATCACTCTTAAACAACCTAAGACTCTCCAAATGATCAAAGAAAGTCATCTAAGTGAGAAGGGATTAGACCAGAGAAAAAAGACTGGAAAAATCAAGTTGGAAGTGTGAAATGGTCCACTATTTATAGGCAAGGGAAAATCTAGCCGTTACAGACCCACGACTCCACTAAATGCCAGACGGCTCCATTAAATTTAGTGGAGCCGTCCCTATTTAAAGGTACCGTGGGACGCTCCTTCGTTTGTCTTTAGTGGGGAAAGTTTATTTGGGAATGTTAAGAGCTGTTTTGGGGGGAAATTTGACTGTTGGGATTTTTAAACATATTTTTCAAAATAAAACATTTCTTTTTAATTCAAAAATAATTTGTGAAATATATTTTTGAAAAAATGTTTTGTCACATTAAAAATGTGAAGTTTAGAAAAATAAAATCCTTTTGATCATTTGTCAAGTAGTAGATTTGTTTGTCCATACCTTGAGTGATTTATGTCGGGATGGAGATCTACGACTTCGTTGAAGCATACTTGAGACGTCGGGAGGTGTTGATATAAGTATGCATTGATGATTTGTGTTTACAAGTAACTTTTACATTTTACGTTATGTATTACAAGTTACATGTTTGTCATTATTAAAATCGAAGAAATCGTTTAGTTTAAATATCGTAATATTTGCACTAACACAAATTTAGAGAAAATTGTTCTTGTGGTAAATGATGCTATTTGATATGTATTAAATTTTTTTTTTATAATTCTATTGAACTTTTTATATGTTTGTGGTTAGATTTTTGATAAACCGGATGCTCCAGAAATTTCCATTAACTTTCCTGATTTGCAAGACTACTCGGCTTTCAACTTTGATCATCTTGAATATTTTACCATGCAAAATTTCTCTAACATTCCTCTTTGAGTGTGAAATTATAAAACTCATCATGGCTAAGTCACCAATGCTAAAGACAGCACGTATAGAGCTTCATGAGGATATTTCTGTTGAGGAAGAACTCAAGATATATAGAGAACGTATACGCATGCCATTTTCACATGCATCAGCTTCAGCAATAACAATCATGGGTCGCCCTGAACCTTCCTCGTGAAATCTGTTATTTTGGCGTTTTTCGATTGACATGTCTTGTATTGATGGGTTGATCAGCTTCCAGGTGCTGAACGCCTGAACCCAATCAACTCCATCATTTGTACCTAATTGTATATTTGTATTGATGGCTTAAACTTGTACCTACATTGGCTACATATTATCTTGGCTGCTTAAGAATGTGGATTCTTATGGAATTCCGAATTGAGGATAAACAAATGTCTGAAAATTTGTGTATTTTCTTTTGTTAAATATAAGTAGAACAAACATTGTTGGCGGGGTGAGTGAAAGATGAATGAGGAAAGTAAATGAAAAATGTTGTGCTTGATTACAAGTGTGATATTTAATTTTGCGTTCATGCGATCAGTGGGAGAGGTGTAAGGCTAAACACAGTAAGGATGGTCAATCCCTCTCATTTTTTTTTGCCACGTCAGCTTTTTCTCTCCAACGACCTTCAGGCGATTGGGTGTCCCAGTAAGGGCGACCTTCATCAAAAATTTTTTTCTTTTAAACATTTTTAACACAAACTTAAATTTCATTAACAATTAAAACCTTACATAATAATTCAAATAAAATTAAAACATTACAATAAAATTCAAATAACTTTCAAACATTACGATAATAAAACGACTAAACTAGTTTTGATTTTGACGATACCAAATGTCTTCTACCAATGTGGTTGTAAGTGCTTTGTGATATCCTGTAAAGGCTGATATAGGGTGAGAACTTCTGAGTTTATATGGGTGTCTAAATTGAGGTAGTACATCTGATTTTTAAAGTGCTGGAACATATTTTTGTGACGTGCAAATTAAGTGTTTTCTGGTATCCTTTGAAATCTAATATGTGGTCATATATGCTGGTTTTATATGTTGCGTATAAGTTATGGTCATAACTGTTGATTTCAGTATTGCTATTAATTAAAAAAAGAAAGAAACCGATTTTTCGATTTAGAAGTTGGTATCTCGTTGCATAAAGTGGGTTTCAAAAGACAACACTCAAATTTTATAATGTTTTGCGGTTAATGTTGTTTAGTGTAGTTTTTCGATTGTCTTTAGAGTTCCGAGGCTCATTAATGATCTGTTATTATATCTAAATTCATATTATCAGCTTGTCATTGATGTTTACGCAAACGAAAGCTTTCACCACCAAAAAAGCAATGTTTTATTTTCCTCCTAAAATGGTAAGGGAGTCTAAAATAAAGGGGATGATTTCATATTTATCCGACCTAAATATCAAAATTTTATATTTGCCCAAAACACAAGTTTTTAGTGCACAAATATAATGCTTTTAAAGCATGTGTTAAAGATATATGGAATTATAGTGTTCGTATATATAGAATTGGCTAAGTATATATAGCATCTGTTAGGAAAATATAGAATTGCACCAATTAAACACTTCCACATCAGACATAAAACACATTTATGCCTAATCATTTTCCTATTTTTATATCATGTCCAAATCCCTATTTTGGACTACCGGTCATTTTTTGACAAACTACAGGGACCATTTAAATAAATAACCAACTCTTTCTTCTTTATTACATTTGCTTTTTCATTTCCCCCTTTTGGGAATTCGATGTTTCACACACTGCAAGCTGTTACTGTTGCCGTCGGATATTATACTCAAAACCGGTCTACTTAATTCTAAAGAGCAAGAGGTAATCCATTTTCACCCTTTTTTTTTCAAACCCTAGATTATATGTTTAGATTTAACTACCTTTTACATTTAGGTAGTGAATTTAATTCGATGCATTTTTAGGTGATTTTATAATAAAAACCTTTAGCTCCAACTAATTCGCCAAACAACTTCATTCAAAAATAAACTCAAGCTTCCGGATTATAATATAACCCCATCTTCCAGCCCAGCTCCAACTCGTGCCCAAAATGCTTATAAGCCATAAAAAGTTATTTCATTGACTTCTTGAATTTTCAACATGTAATAAGCCCATCAAATAAGCTTACGCAAACGCCCCTTTTAATATTAGACTAAAACCTGTTATAAATGGACTTAGTTGAAAATTTTATTACCAATAATTATTTCTTCGAATATTACTGTCATTTATTGACTTCAAGATAAGCAATTCAAAGTACTCTTTCTTGAATTACTTATTTTTAAGTAGAAACCTAAAAAAAAAAAAAAGCAATGCCAAACACCCCCTATAAATAGTTGCATCTTTTGATTATAGCATTTTCATGATAATCCACAAAAAGGTGTAGATTGGCGGAGACACCCTGACCCCGGGTGCCTTTTGGCACCAGCCATTGTCCACCCCACAAGGAATAGCTCCGGGCAACTCTCCTGGCCTAGTGGGGCACCAACTGGAGTGAGCCGAGACTCTCGGACTCTTGAGCTCTTATCCACAAAGTCTCTCCGGTGAGTCCATAGGTTTTGCGATTCCAACCCGAGTCTATTGACTCAAGAATGAAAGCCCCACCCACTGGACCAATGCCCCAGTGGTAGCATTTTCATGATAATCATGTTAGTTGAGCATACTCTGTGAACTCATCCCTTTTTTATTTTTGATTGTAATAAAGATATATAGGTTTTTTACCATTAAAAAAAGGAGAATATATGTTATATTGCTAGCGTCTTTATACCTGTTTTGTGTTTACTTATTGGTGTGTGTTACTGTGTAACTGTCATTAGGTATACCTACAATATAAATGTTTTGTTGGGATTAATACGGGCATCGAAGGTGCTCCTAACGCTCTGTTCTCGAGTTTCTTTTAAGATGGAATGGTAAGGGATGGGAAGGGAAATTATAAAAAATGGTGTTCTTGAGTTTTTTTTAAGATGGAAAGATAGGGACGGGAAGGTGGGAGGGAGGGAAGGTATGGGTTTTTTTCACAAGATTTGTCCCCCCAAAATTGGGGGGATTAGGAAGGGAAATGGGTTACTAACATCATAGGCTTAGGTAAAATTACAATTTTATCCTTATTTATCATGCACGTTCCATGATTGAGCTAATTTGTCTTGTGCTACTATCAACAAAGATGACGCGGCCTGCTGTGTATGTCGATTGTATGAAAGCGTTCTTGAGATGACCAAATGTCTCTCTGATCAGTCCAACATAAAAACCAATCAAGTACACCATTTGATATCCTTAAAAATTTACCCTTTGTGTCATAATTTGAAAGGTAAAGTTTTAATGTTAATAAACTTGCACACAATTAATTACCTAAGGTGTTCCCAACATGGTAAGTCGTGTAAATTATTGAAATCTAACGAAGTGAATATCTTTTTTAAAAGTTTGACCTTTCCTAAATTGGTTAGAACTTGTTGTCAATTTCCAATTTGCGTAAAAATACTGATATGTAACTCTCTTTTTTGTTTTTTTGGCTGAGTTTCCGATTAATGTATATAGTTGAGAATATATTGGTAATTTTGTTAGTCTCCTTATCCTTTCCTTGCTACTTAAAAATACAAACTTAAGAACACAAATTTCAATAACTACTTTCTTCATATTCCCATCCCTTACTTTGCCCTTCCCATCCTATCCCCTTCAATTCTTTAAAATTTGGACTCCAGAACAGAGCGTGAGAGTGCAGATTTTGGTAGTCATGTTTTGTAAATTGAGGTGGAAAACGGGTGGGTTTGGCATCAGATCAGAAAGCGTTTTGGGTCAAAATAGGCCATTTCAAGAAACTATCAAACACGTTCGGGACAAAAAGGGGCGATTGTCCATTTTACATTTTTTTTATATTTTTGGATTTGAAACTGACCTCTTAATTAGTAGACTGTAAAACTAAGATTTTATCTCAAATCGCCCAAAGATAACCGGAGGGAAATTGTAACTTAGCCAAAAGTAGTTAATAACATTGACAATGTTAAAGATTTAAAGGTAAAATAAGGGATTAGTATTTTAGTATCTATATGGAGTAAATTTGTAGTGTTTGTTTTATGTCAGTGTATCTGTTTTCTAGCTCTTTTAGTAATTTGGTATTTTGGTTGTCTGTTAGCTCTATTGCCCCCACTTTCTGTAGTATACAATGTCGGTCCGAATATGGTAGATGCAAATATCCATTTTTATAAACTATTGAGTTAGATATGCATGAATAATATTGGTACAGAACGTTGTTTGGATTAATCCTTTATGATAGGTTGTGTTCTACATTGCAGCCTTGTGGAGCATGACATCATTGAAAAAAGATGAAACTTCAATGCCTTGATTCCGAGGATATCATCAGCACCCTTCCTCAAAGCATAATTGAAAATATTTTAACTTGTATGCCGGTCCGAGATGCAGTTAGAACAAGCATTTTGTCAAGAAAATGGAGGTTTTGTTGGACAAGTATGCCTAAACTTGAATTTAATGACAAGTTGGTTAAAGCACCATCTAACAAGAAACGCTTGAAGAAATATAAGCTTATCAGTGCCATCTTACATGTTTTGTTACTACACACGGGTTCAATTCTGGAATTCAGTCTTGATTTTGGTAAAGTTGAAATGGATTATGAGTTTGACCAGATAATACGTTATCTTTCAAGAAACAAAAATTGGCAAAAATTTTTCTTTGAGATTTCACACAAATACCGCTACAAACTACCTTCTTCGTTCTTTTCATTGCAAGAATTAGAAGTCCTAGAGCTCAGAAATTATGATTTTAAACCTCCATTAAAGTTCAATGGGTATAGTATGTTGAAGTGCCTTAACCTTTCCAATGTTACAATTGCGTCTAATTTGCTCCAAACTCTCCTCTCCAGTTGCCCGCAACTTATGCATTTGTGTCTGGTAAGGTTCATATAACCAATTATGAAGCGCTTTCAGTTAGCTGGAGATGTTATGACCAAATTGTTTTATTGCAGCTTAAGTATGGTCGCCAAGATGATTTTAAAGGAGGAAACAGGTTTACTTTTGTTGAGTTTTTACAGTGTGTGCCTTCAGTCAGGACTTTAATTATTTCCTCGTTTTATATGAAGGTAATATGCAAACTAAGGATCATATATATATATCTTATATAAGAATATTGTGTTTTCCTGATTCTTGCTCTGATATTCTGTTACAGTACTTCGGTGCAGGTGGCATGCCAGAGAAGCTTCCAACTTCACTACTCCACCTCAAATATCTTTATGTGGATCTGTGCTTAACGGAACAAGATATATCTTCTGCTTTTTGTTTGATGAGGAGCTCCCCAAATCTAGAGGAAATTTGTTTGAGGGTAATTATTGCTATTACATATGGTAATGGTACGTTCTTTCGTAATTTTAATGACATTTTTCTTGTTTTGTGATCAGATCCTGAATAAGAAGTCAAATGCTAATTCAGATTCGGATACTGATTCATATTCGGATTCGGATTTGGATTCGGATTCAGATTCAGATTCTATCTCAGATGCTATCTCAGATGCTAATTCCGATTTGTTTGATTCACATGTCGATTCCATGTCCCTTACTGATTTTCATGACTACTCGGGTTTCAACTTAGATCATCTTAAGCAATTTACGATGGAAAATTTCAAGAACAAAGATCTCGAGTGTGAATTAATGAAACTCATATTGGCTAAGTCACCAATGCTAAAGACAGCACGAATAAAGCTTAGTGAGGATATTTCCGTCAGGGAAGAAATGAAGATACTTAGAGATATGATACGGCTGCCATTTCATTGTGCATCACCTTCTGCAGTAACAATCGTAGAAGAAAGAAGACATTGACGCTACCTTTTGAAAGCTATTAATCTAGTGTCTTTAGATGTCCTTTTGGACTATTTTGAATGTGTTTAGATCTTTTTTGGTTTATTAAATTGCTACTTTAGTACTTTTTGCTTTGTAACAGAGGATATCGTGTCGAGTTTAGATCCTTAACCCAATTAAGTCCATTATTTTATCTACTTCTATAGTTGTATTTGGGTTAATCCAGGATATGCATAATAGTCTTTAAGCGCCCATAGATACCGTTAGGCTACAAGCCTCTTGGTTATTTTGTACTCATCTTGCAAGTGTTTATGATACAAAATAAGCCAACAGTATTTTGTACTCATCTTGTAAGTGTTTATGGTACAAAATAAGCCAACAGTATTTTGTACTCATCTCACCTCCTCTTTACCCTGCTTCGGCGGGATTGAGTTTTGTTGTTGGATCTTGTAAGTGTTACAAAATAAGCCAACAAACACTTGAACTATACAATTCCAAAAACTTTGATAAATCATAAAATTATTTTTAAGAGCTTGTCAAGCTAAGTTTATGGCTCATGTGTGTCCAAAAGCTAAAGTTTATCCACTCATAAGCTCTTATGAATTTTGTTATCAGATTTTCAAAATTTTGAGTAAGCACATAAACTGAATAAATACGTTAAACCAAACACACCCTTAATCTTGTACCAGGTAAACTGAGGAGTTGTACTGCCTTGTCATTGATCATTCACTTTCCTTGTTGCCCCTTAACACGATTGCAATTTCATCATTAAATGCCCAAAAACTTCCTTCTGTTTGGTATAGTGTTATTCTGATATATGAGGCTTGTTGATTGTTCTGGTTAAGTTGAAAGTTGTCAAAGCAGAATGTTTGTATAGACTATTTTGTAAATGTTTGGATGATTAATTTTGTGTTGATTATGAATTGCAACTTTCTGCTTTGTCAAAAGGCCAGATCTCGTATATGAAATGCAGTTTTACAAGGAAGACATCGTTTGTCTCAACACCATAGCTAATACAAAGGAATGTTGAAGTTTTTTTAAACACGAGGCTGGATTGACCATAGTCTGGTTTTTCTTTGAGTTGAAATATGAAAATCATTAAATGAATTCATTACGCAAGATATACAAAACTGAGTTAAAGTCCTAGGACGTTTACACTACAACTGGCCAATAATGAATCCATGCTCATTTGTGTCAAACATGGTAGGAAACATTGTTTCGTATCAAAAATGGAACATGAGAAACAAAATGAAAAAAAGCAGTAAAGTTTAACTCATATTCCATTTATTACTTAGTTGAACTAAAAAACAAATATAACACAACCTCCATCCCAAAATTATTGTAAAGCCTAAAAAAACAGTTTTACTTTTTGACAGTTAATTAGTCGCATATTCACTTTTCCCTATTATTAAACATTTGTTATACAATGCCAAATTTATATACAGCAGTGAGTAAAGTCAGTCCAAAACCCAATCGGAACCGACCCCCAAACCGGACCAAAACCAGTATAGCGATTCAGCCATCAATTCGTATAAGGTTATGTCGGTTTTCGGTTCGGTTTGGTTGTTAAGCGAAAACAGGATTTGTAAACATCAAACATGTGGGCTGCTGCTGGACTTGTGGCCCAATACAGGTCTTTTCCAGCCGAAATTCCGAATTAATTTATTATATGGAAATCATTCATTTAAAATATTGAATGGTTATCTAAAACATTCCTAAAATATTAGTCTCTTTTATATATTGTCAATATATTTTTCTTCACTGTTTGTGTATACCCATTCATAATCTTTTCATCGTTACAAACATTATAAAGAAAATTCTACAATTCTATCGACTGGAGCATATTCATCATCCTTCTTTAAGGTAATAATTTTATTTATTTAGCATTTATTTCATTCAAAATAAGGTTACTATGATGTTCAATATTCTATTGATTATAATGATATAGTCCAGTTTTTATAATGATATAAGGGTTAATTACGAAAATAGTAGTTGAAAAAAAACTTTTTCAAATTGTGGTATGAAAATAATGGCTATTCTCAAAAGAGTCATGTGCGAATGTGCGAACGTGTGAATCCACAAAAAATGTGACACGTGTCCACTATTTTAATGTTAAAGTACAGTGGTTAGGTGGGGTTGGTGGGGGTTTGACTTTGAATGTTTGATTAAATGACAAATTTACCCTTCTATTAAATATAAATAAATACCAATTTCACATTTGCACATTCGCACATTTGCACATTCGCATATTTGCACATTCGCACATTCGCACATTCATACATAGGGGTGTTCATTTGGTCGGTTTACGGTTTTATAGGTTTAATCGGTTTGGGTTATTCGGTTTTTAAAAATAATTTTTAACACCCAATACCCAAACCAAATTTTTCAAAACCAAACCAATCCAACCAAATAAGTTATCGGCTTATTTGGTTCGGTTTTCCATAAAACCAAATAAGAATAAGATGTATAAAAGGTGAGTTATCATTCAAACTACTACTGTACAATGCAATATAAAAAATTGAACTACGAAGCTGTAACAAATCAAATATAAATAGATAATCCAGAAACTGATTATTGATTAACATAAAGTCATCAATACATCATATCAGGTTGTTAAAACCAACAACCAAAATAAAATCCAAAAAAACATCAAACTGAGTTCGAAATAGAAGAACAAACCAAACCATGCAATTGTTCATACTCAAAATAACAAGAAAACGTAACAAACTGAAAATGAAATAACCATTAATGGTCTTATTGCTCCAACTTGAACAAGTCTTATTGCTCCATCTCTCACAGGTCTAATTGCTCCATCTCAAACAACACCGCTGCCCTCTTTCACGAGATCTACACTTACATAAAAAAAAGACAATAGTTTATGTTATTTAAAAAAGACAATAGTTCAGAATAGGCCATGTTTTGGTCGAGTTTATTATAAGGCACTATTAGCGTAAGTTAGGGCTTGTTTGTTAATTTTTTTTATTAAGTCGTGTTTAATTAAGAGACGACTTAATGCAGACAACCTCCGTTTTATTACTTAATATTTTCAGTCATCTTTCTCTATTAAGTCACAAACAAACAGTTTTCATATGGGAAGGAATTCATTGATAATTAAAGAGTGCGTGATTTGTGTGCGTGATTTTGGTTGTGACAGAACCACCTTCAAAGAATAGAGCTTTAATTTTTAGTTACCTAGCAAATTTCCCCAATTCCAAATATTTGATTGATGGTTTCTATGTTATAAAAGTATAGTTTATATAAATAGATTATACGTTTCTTTGTTAAAGTTCGGGTATTCGGGTGGAAACCGAATGAGGAATTTTGAACCCAAATCAGATCCAGAAAACCGTATATTATTTCGGGTGCACCCAAAAATCCGAACCAAACCCAAATAAGCCAAAACCATTTAACCCAATGTCATTTGGATCGGTCGGTTTTTCGGGTCAACCCATTTAATGAACACCCCTATTCATACATTCGCACATGACCAAAATACACTATTTTAAATGTGCGAGTCCTAATTTTTTTACCATCATCATTTATTCCGGCAATACCCATTTATTCCGGCCAACAGATCTAACAAAATAATTACCACAGCCTATAGTAATTATTATTCTTGTTAAGTTAAAGAAAGATTGCACCAGATCCATTTACTCATACAACAACATTTACCAAATTTTAAAAAGATTTTTGATTTAAATCCCCACATCTCCTTTTTTGTCACAGATTCATCTTCATCACATATTCACAAATTCATCTTCATCACAAAAACTAAGATCCGGATCTAAAACAATAGATCCATCTTCATCACAAATTCACCATCACCAAATTAAGATCGATCCATCTTCATCACAAAAACTAAGATCCATCTTCATCACAAAAACTAAGATTCACCATCACCATCTTTTCGAATTATAAAAATAATATATATATATATATATATATATATATATATATATATATATAATATATATAGTAACTTTATTTTCAGAACCCTGTTAAGTGCGGGAACTGCGAGAACTCCCTTTGAACCCTTAGATCTTTTGATCAATGGCTATGATAAATTGTGTAATTAATGTAATTAAACTAAAGATTATGTCATAATTTGTAAAGATGAAAGGGTATTATAGGAAGTTTACATTTTATCAAAAACTGTCCTACATTTACTCTCACTAGATATGGGATTTACAACACTTTTTATTCTCTCCTTTAAAAAAACCCTAGCCACCACTTTCATGTTTTATCACATATAACCAGCCACCATGATCGAAACTAAATCCATTCAATACCATATCTATAGATCCGATCAGATCCACCATCAACGGCGGCGGCATCCGCATCCCGTCCATTATTTTTAAACCAACGCCACACATTTTTCCGACCAGTGACAACAACACCAACCGAAACTGTTTATCCGCAAACTCATCGGACCTTTAACTATCATTCATTTTACAACAACAACAACCTTAATTATTTCTATTTTTGTTCCAAACCTTATTAACACTTGGATCTTCATCGGTCAAAGGTTATTATACATTTCTCTCTTGTTTATTACATTTTACGCATTTCATTACTTTTTTTCATGAATTTTTCCAAGATTCTTTCTGGGTCATGAAAAAATCTTGATTTTTAAGGTGATAATGTCAAGATTTCCTATTATTAGTTAATTCCCTTAAATAAATTTGATAAAGATTTGACCTTGATCATCTTATGTTTAGGCTTGTCTAGATCCGATCAGAGGCGGCGGCGGCGACATCCGATCAGATCTGACTAGTGGCGGTGACATCCGATCAGATCTTACTAGTGGTCATTTTTGCGTTATTTGTGTTCTTGTCCGTACGGTAATTTTGTTTATGCATATATAGCGTAGGTGTTTGTAGAGGTGAAGATTATGTGTAATATTGAGTGTTTGTTTGATTGTATTGAATGAATGAGGAATTTGATAAACAGCAAAATCGTTATAATACAAGTTGTTTTTTGGTTCGTATATTGGTTTCTGTAGGATTTTAGAGCAGTGTAAATTTGTTGATAAGGAGGTGTATTGAATAAGGAACAAAACAGAGTATTGAATACATTTGATTGAATCTGTTGTTATGATGCAAATTATTTAGGGTAGATAATACATGTCTAGTTTAAACGTGGAATTCATGTTTGAACATACTTGTTTTTTCGGTGAACATACTTGTTTTTGAGTACACATTTTTTGTTTTCATAGAACATACATGTTATTCATTGAATATAATTGTTTTTACATTGAACATGGCTGTTTTTCATGTTATTAACATACATGTTATTCAGTACACATTTTTGTTTTCATAGAACATACATGTTATTCAGTATTTGTGGTTTAATTGTTTTTGTGCATGTTTGTTTCAGATTGATTGATGAAGATGATATCATTTAAGACCGGGAAGTGGATGAACACGAATATACATGAAGATAATTTGCGATTTTTTGGAGATATATGATTATGGCATGTATTTTTGTACTTGTAATCAAGTGAAATCTAACATTTAATTCTATCAATCTTGTTTATCTTTTTATAATGATTTATGTTCTTTAATATGTGTTTCAAACTTTCAAAGAAAATAATGATCATACAAAAAAGTGTTAGCTAAACAAACATGTATGTACTTTGACTATTTGGATAAAAAACATGTATGCACCTTGACTATTTGGAGAAAAAATATGTATGCACTTTAGCTAATTGAAAACGCACCTTGGCTATTTGAAAAAAAAAAAAAAAAAAAAAAAAAATCGAATTTTGAAATTTATAAAAAACGGAAATTAAAAAAAAAACAAAAATAATATGAAAATGTCTTTTACTATTATACCCTTTTGAATTAAATAAAAATAACAAAATGCTATGGAGCATTAAATGATGTACATTGTGTATTATTAGTAGTACATAAGTGGGTTCTCGTAGTTCCCGCACTTAAGATGGTTCTAAAAATAAAGTCCCTCTATATATATATATATATATATATATATATATCTCTCTCTCTATATATATATATATATATATATATATATATATATATATATAGCCCCTATATATATATATATATATATATATATATAAAGGAAAAAAATTTATAAAAAGGGTATTAAAAAAAGAAAAGGAATTCAGGGATCGATATATAAAAATATGCCACTGCAACTCATTTATTTGTTATAATTTTTGGGATGAAAAGGAATTATTAGTTTTGGAATGAAGATAGATCTGGGACGAAAAGGACTCTATTAGTTTGGAATGAAGATAGGCTGTGGTAAAAATGACTAAAAAAGAAATGGGTGTTGCCGAATGGTTAGTTTGGAATGAAGATAGGCTGTGGAATGAAGATGGATCTATTATAATTTTTGGGATGAAATGGATTCAAGGAGCAGCAGATTTGGTGAGAGGAGATAAGGAATAAAGATAGATCTGGGTATATTATTGTGTGGTGATAAGTAGATGGATATATTAGTCATTTAACCATAAACTCAAAGTCAAACCCACACCAACCCCACCTAACCACTGTACTTTAATATTAAAATAGTGGACACGTGTCACATTTTTTGTGGATTCGCACATGACACTTTTGGGAAAAGTCATTATTTCCATACCATCGGTGACAAAAATAAAAGAATTAAAAAAACTTCAAAAAAATCCAAACATTGGTGGACAAAAGGTTGTGAGGGAAGTTTATCTGATAGTGTATTGTTTCGATAAAAAATCATTTGTGTATTAAAATTTTGGGAATCGCAATTCGTGCACTAACTTTTTTTTTCGCATTAAAATTTCGTTTTTGTGTATTAAAGAAAAACTTCATAACCTTTTTATGCACCAATATCCATTACTTTAGGGAAAAAATTTATAATTTTTCAAGAAATTTTTTATTTTCTAAGGGTTTTTTTTTTTTTTTTTTTTTTTTTTTTTTTTTTTTTCACACTTCTCACATATATATGTTTTTTTATTTGATCTCTTCGTTATGTGCATATATATATATATATATATATATATATATGGAACTGCGAGAACTCACTTTGGACCATTAGATGAGTTGATCAATGGTTAATCAATGGCTGAGATGATATGTGCCATTAGTGTCATTAAAGGAAAATCTAGGAAACTTTTGTAAATCACAAAAGGGTATTATAGTCATATCAAATTAATATTTTCAATACCCTTTAAACCGTATATGGCAGTTACAATTAAAGCCTAAAACACCTATCTTTTCTCCTTCATCTCAACCCTAGCTACCACCCTCCATTCTCTATTTTCGTTCCATCACCACATCATTAGCAGCCTTCGACTTCACCACCATTAAACCCTTCTCACCTTTCATTCAATCATAGCCTCTTACAAATCATTTATTCTCACATTTTAGATCTAGCACACCCGTTTGTGTCTTTGACTAAGTTATGTAGTTAATTATTCATAAAGCAAGAAGAGTTACCAGGTAATTTTGACACACATATATATATATATATATATATATATATATATATATATATATTTTTATTTTAATGGTTCGTGCAATAGATCTTGTAAAGTTGTAATTGATACCACATAATAGATTGTGCAATATTAAAAAAAAATAAAGCTTCTAACAATTTGTTTAAAGATATGGGGTTTAAAATATGTTTTTGAGTTTTGAATCATTTGATTGATAAAGGGCTGTTTGATTTTGGTTTAGTATAAAAATTATAACAGTTTGTATGAATAATTTGATTTTTGATTGACTTTTTTTTTTTCCTTTTGTCTTGTCCTAACAGAAACTCTGAAATTTGGTTTTGTGTTAAACTTGAATAATCACATTGGTTTTGTTTAGTCGTTAATTTTATCTTGTTTGGGTTCCGATCTAAAAACAAAAAATATGGGTTATGAAAAAAGTTTGATTTGAAACAAAAAAAATTAGGTGTTCTGTGTTCTTATTGAATTATGTGATAGATCGTAGTTTATGGTCATGATAGTGTCAATAAAGGCGCTTTGTATTGTTTAACATTTCAGGGAGGAAAGGCATCTAGAATTGTGAATTGTATTCTAGCTATGAAATCATATAGTGAGTGGAAAAAAGCAGGTGGTCACGGGACATGGAAATTTGGTGGAAATGTGAAACCTGTCACATCAGGCAAGAACTTCATACGCAAAAACTCAGATCCGTTTAAGAATACATTGTCAAGGAATATGTCGGTGAATGAAACAACTATGAATGCTCAGTTAGTTGAAACTGAGAATACCAAAATCGTAGGTAACGTATACTTACTTGATGCCTCTTGGTCGTTTGCAAATATTTGTTGGGACTAGTATAAAAAAACATGTATGTTTTGTGTTTGGATTATAAAACATATATGTTTTGCAAAGATACATATATGTTTACGTATAAAACATGTATGTTTTCTGTTTTGGATTATAAAACACATATGTTTTGCAAATATTTGTTGGGATTAGTATAAAAAAACATGTATGTTTTGTGTTTTGGATTATAAAACATATATGTTTTGCAAAGATACATATATGTTTACGTATAAAACATATATGTTTTCTTTTTTGGATTATAAAACATATAAAATCCTTGAAAGAGTGGACATATGTGTTTGATAGTTGTTTTTTATATGTGTTTATGATTAAAAATATGTTTGATATATACAAGATTGTGCATATGCGTTATAATAGTTGTTAGGAACTTAGGATTATTTTTTATTTTTATTCGTTTATGGTTTAATTGTTTTTGTGCATGCTTGTTTCAGATTGATGAAGATGACGATATCATTGAAGACCGAGAAGTGGATGAACAAAAATATACATGAAGATAATTTGTGATTTTTGAAGATATACGATTATTGCATACGTGTTTTATGTTCTTGTAATTAAGTGGAATGTAACATTTAAGTAAATGAATCTTATTTTTTTCTTTTATAATGATTTATTTTCTTTAATTTGTGTTTCAAATTTCTTAAAAAATAATGGTTAGACAAAAATATTGATAGGTTGATAAAAAAATGTGAACAATTACATTATAGAAACACATTTAAATTTACATTATTTAAAAAACATGCATGCACTTAATTTTTTTCAAAAAAAAAAAGAAACAAAAACACATATGTTCTTGTAATATTATAGATACACATTACCAAAAAAAAAAAAAAAAAAAAAAAAAAAAAAAAAAAAAAAAAAAAATCAAAAATTTAGGAATGTTTTAAAACGGGATTTAATAAAAAATTCGAAAATAATATAAAAATTATATTTTACTAAAATACCCTTATGATTAAATAATAATCTTTAATATTTAAAAAAATCTTATTGGTCTAGAAGAGTTCTCGCAGTTCCCGCACTTAACAGGGTTCTGAAAATAAAGCCCCCATATATATATATATATATATATATATATATATATATATATATATATATATATATATATGATGGCGTTATTGTGGTGTACACCTTAAAGTAGAAAATAATAGGCACTATTGTAGAAAATAATAGGCACCTTATTGTAGAAAATAATAGGCACTATTGTAGATCATTGGATCAACTATTCTACTCCTTCCGTCCCATATTAAATGTCCAGTTTGACTTTTCAAAGTCTTTTTTTCTCAACTTTGACCTTAAATATATTTGTTTATATTATATAATACTTGATGCAAAATATATGAATGGATTGGGTTTTAAATGTTTTTTCACTGCGTATAATTTTTATCAAATACTATATAATACAAACAAAAATATTTAAGGTCAAAGTTGAAAAAGAAAGACTTGAAAAGTCAAAAGTGGATATTTAATATGGGACGGAGGGAGTAAATGATAATTAGTTTTTATTGAATTATTAATTAACTATGACAATCTTGTAAATAAATGAAATATGAGTGGCATTTTGATACAATACATTTCAAACTAATTAAGGTAGTTCCTTGGTTAATGTGTTTTTACTACTACCTCTGTACCATATTAAGTGTCCACTTTGATTTTTTTTAGTCTTTTTTATTCAACTTTGACAATAAATATTTTTATTTGTGTTATATAATACTTGATGAAAAATATATGAATGGATTGAGTTTTAAATGTATATTCATTGGTATAATTTTCATCAAATAATTATATAACACAAATAAAAATATTAATGGTCAAAGTTGAATAAGAAAGACTTAAAAAAGTCAAAGTAGACACTTAATATGAGACGAGGGAGTAATTCTCTATTTTTTTATTTGAAAATGTGATGCGCAGTGTATCTCACTTTTTTGGCATTCCATAATCAATGTCTATATTTAATTTAATTTGACATTCCATAATCAACATTTACAATGTTCAAAATTTTTGTAGTGTGTGACTACAAATGTATTAAAAAATTAATGTGTCACTACAAATTAGTGTTAGTACAATGTTCAAAATTTTTGTAATGTGTCACTACAATTAATGTGTCATTATAAAAATATCATAAAATTTAATGTGTCACTCCATATGTATAAAAAATTTAGTGTTTCTTTATAAATATATCGTAACATTTAATGTGTCACTTTATATGTATCATTCGCAGAATATTACCGATGAAAAAAATCATCAATTATTTTTTAACCCAGCCCCACGTTTAAATAAACACCTATTCGATACAAAACTAACTAATACTTCATTCACAAACTTATACATGAAGAAAAATAACATGTACCATATCATAATTAAATAACTAATACAAACTATTGGTAAACAAACAAAAAAAGAAAGACGAAAAAGATTGATGGTTTACTTACTTTTCTAACTACATCTAATATATGAAAAAATAAAAAAGTGGGTTGGCATCTTAATATCCCTCTACAGGAAACAAGAAGGAAAAGAGGATTGACGGAGGGTAGCTTAGGAACCCGGAAAAATGAAACCGAATAACAAGTGCTTTGCGAAACTAGTGTTTCACAATAAAGTGATACATCGTGGAGTTCATGCACATCTGTGGTTATCATATTTCTTTTCCCCACGAATCGAAACATGGTTGTCACCGGTTACAGATCTAAAAATTAGTTATAACTATCAATTTTAATGCCACGTGTTACATCAGTATTGGTGCCTATTGTTTTGTATTTTAAGGTATACACCACTTGAACACAATTTTATATATATATATATATATATATATATATATATATATATATATATATACACACAGTTATAAAAATTAGTTATAACTATGATATGACAACCCGCCATTTTACAGTACAATACTATTTGCTAAACTCAAACTATTTATTTTGACGTTTACTCGAGAACGATTTACGTCTGACTTTTTAATTAGATAAACGTAAAACTAGGAATAACCCTCTTGTGCACAACGACTTTAGACTATATTTAGTCTACGACATTACAGTACATTGCCACTACTCCAATACATAATTTAATTGCTAGGGCATTTGCATTTTTCTTACTTGCAAGTATTAAATTAATAAACGTTTTTCACAATTTAAATGAACACCCAATGTACACGACACACCTAACAATTATTTTTAATACATTCTTACGTTCCCCAAATTACTACAAAAGTACATAAATTATTTTCGTACACATTTATAATTCTTTTATTAAGCTCACTTAATTATACGTATTTAACTTTAACCGCAAAACAAATACCCAATACCTACTTTTAATACCAATACACTCACTAAATACATTTTATATAAAATTGACACATAATTTCTTCTCTTTTTCTAACTTAGCCCCCCCTCCTCCTAAAATCAATAGTAAGTGTGTATATTCTGACCAAGACTTCAACAAGATTCAAATGATAAGACAAATGCTGGCTTGACCCATTTTTCTTCTCCCTTTGTTTCGGCTGAACCCAACCAAACGCCACCCTCTAGTTGTATTTTTTTCTTCCTAATCTAAACATATAGCCCAATTAATTAATACATTACATCACCACTAAAAGTAGAGACAAGCCTCCATACTCATCCTTATTTTCGGCAGAGAACAAGCAAGACACACATTCATAATATTTTTATCAAACTAGCCTACTAGTAGCTATTTAAATATTAAAGGAACCATGCTTTTACTTACAAAAGCAATAGACAAGCTTGCTTTTCCATCTCTAACCCACGAACCAGCCACCCTAACCCTATGCGTGCATTTTAGTACTATATTTTGTAATGCCATGCTTAGAGCATGTGTAGTGGGAAGAAGTGGAGAGTGGGGGTTGTTTGACACGTGACATGTGGGGTATTGTGAGGCTTTGTTGAAAAAGTGGTTTAGTGGAGAGTGGAGGGTTGTTGGTGCAATTTACAGAAAAAACAAAAAAAAAAAAACACAAAGAAGTACACATGCTTGGGCGTTGTCAGCACAACCAGGCAAGCGAATTTGGGAGAAACAGCGCCCCGCCGTTTTGGGCATAGGGGCGCTGTTGGGGCGTTTTTGGGGCAAAAGTGGGAGCAACAGCGCCCACTACGCATGCTCTTAGTTTTGGTATGAAAGAAACCTTTGATTTCACTTCCATTTCACCTCAAAACAAAAGCACATCCACCTCCTTGTCTTTCTTTGGTTCGAACAACAGTAAGAAGAAAGAATTGGGTACAAAATTTTTGGTTACAAAGTTATTGGAAAAACTTTGGGTCTTGTAAAAATATACAACTACTTGGAAGCTTAATTGGGTATAATTTGGGTTATATTGTGTTCCTACTCATCTCCTCATCTTGTTATTTTCAAGTAAGCCACATAACTATTTTCATAATTTTTATACACTATACTTACGCATTATTCAAGCTTAATCATGATTATTTCACTACTTACATACAACTATATCACCCAATCTACATGTTTGTAAAAATTTTGTGTTGGTAACAAGTTAATATTTGTTTAGCAAGGTTATATTTTGATGATAACATGTACAAAAAGAGTTCATTATCACTTGGTTAATTAATAAAAACAAAGTTCACATAACTGAACAAGTAAGAAATTATAACTATTTAGACTTGATATTTATTTATTTTGTGATGTCTTAAACTTTTTATTATGTTGATTATATTGTTATGACACTATTATTATTGTTGAAGAATTGGTGGAAGGGATTATGATAATTTTGGAGTTGATATTGAGTTGATTTGAGTGCCGTGAAGTTTGGAAATATGGTTAAAAGGTTCAAAACAGAAAAAAATGAGTTATGTTTTTTTTGTAAGAATTGACTAAAGAATTAGAAAATAGACTTTATAATGAAAACGTGGTCGCTTGAAAGGATTAAAACAAACTTAAAACAAAGAAGTTACGTTAGTTTTAAGTTCGACGACGAAAACTAATTTTCTGAAAATGCAAGTTGCTGTTAGAGTTTTTCATGAGGTAAAACCGGACAATAAATGGTAATTAGACTAGCCGTGGTACTAAAACTAGGTTAGTATACTTATATACGTTCGTGGGGATAGGTAGAAAGTCTAAAACGGAGTTAAAACGAGGGAGTTATGGCTCGTTGAAAATTGGGACAAAACTACAGTAATAATTTTGACACCTTTTTATTAAATAGTATATGCTGAAATTTAGTAAGTATGTGCTGAAACAATATTTCAAAGTCATTTTCCGAGCCCTAAACGTCCAAACGTGCCAAAACTACCTAAACGAAAGTTGTAGCATTTTATATATACTTATTAGTTGAGTCGGAAAACTTTTCAAAATACTTATTAACAAGACGACAATAGTTTAATTACGAGATAAACTAGTTACGTTACATATAAGGTATACTTTGACTATTGAACGAAAACATTAATGTAACTATATTTTTAATCACTAAACTTTACAACAAACATGTATAGGTGATATAACCTTTTTATAAAATTGCATACACGACATTGTTAGACGACTTAAGGCATATTACTAATTTAGGTTGCGGTTAGAGCTACCGGACCTCGATCTACGTGCACGTTATTCCTATTTGTGATACTTTACTAAGGTGAGTTTCATAGCCCCACTTTTACTTGTTTTACTATTTGATTTGAAATACTTGGGGTGGGAATACATTGCTTGTTTTTACATATGGACACAATCATGAACCGTTAATTACTTTGTAAGCGCAAATGTTGTGAATAGATCTATTGGGGGTAAACTCCCCCGTCCGGGTTGGTCGCTCCAACTTGTCAAACGGACGCATTTCATTTGATGTCATACAGGTGTTTGGCAAAGCACTTGTTTGGGGTGATAACATAAACTAACTGTTAAGGCTTCGGTGTCATGAGCTTAGTGCAACAGTAATACTTTTCATGAACATATTTGGAATACATTGTCGTTGAAATCTTGTGGTCCATACATAACTTGTTGTTTACTTAAACCTATGAACTCACCAGCTTTATGCTGACCCTTTTAACATGTATTCTCAGGAGTTGATCTTTACTACAACACAACCTATTGTTGGAGGCGCTTGGCATTGAAACGGTCATAGACTACTCTGATATATTTGGGACCACTTGTTTACTTATATGGGCCTTATTTCCGCATCAAATTAAATGTTGTAAACTTATTTACTATGATAATGTAACTATTTTTCTAAATGGATAAGGTAAATCCGTTCTCTTTACTTTGTGTTGTGATCCAATTTAGTAGCACCCCAGCGACATCATCTACCGTCGCGACCTATTTTTGTAATGCCATGCTTAGTTTTGGTATAAAAGAAACCTTTGATTTCACTTCCATTTCACCTCAAAACAAAAGCACATGCACCTCCTTGTCTTTCTTTGGTTCGAACAACAGTAACAAGAAAGAATTGGGTACAAAATTTTTGGTTACAAAGTTATTGGAAAAACTTTGGGTTTTGCAAAAATATACAACTATTTGGAAGCTTAATTGGGTTTAATTTGGGTTATATTGTGTTCCTACTCATCTCCTCATCTTGTTATTTTCAAGTAAGCCACATAACTATTGTCATAATTTTTATACACGATACTTACGCATTATTCAAGCTTAATCATGATTATTTCACTACTTACAGCTATATCACCCAATCTACATGTTTGTAAAAATTTTATGTTGATAACAAGTTAATATGTGTTTAGCAAGGTTATATTTTGATGATAACATGTACATAAAGAGTTCATTATCACTTGGTTAATTAATAAAAACAAAGTTCACATAACTGAACTAGTAAGAAATTATAACTATTTAGACTTGATATTTATTTATTTTGTGATGTCTTAAACTTTTTATTTTGTTGATTATATTGTTACGAACTATTATTATTGTTGAAGAATTGGTGGAAGGGATTAGGATAATTTTGGAGTTGATATTGAGCTAATTTGAGTGCCGTGAAGTTTGGAAATATGGTTTTGAAATGTACATGTAGGGGCTGTCCTAAAAGGTTCAAAACAGAAAAAATGAGTTATGTTTTTTTGTAAGAATTGACTAAAGAATTAGAAAATAGACTTTATAACGAAAATGTGGTCGCTTGAACGGATTAAAACGAACTTAAAACAAAGAAGTTACATTAGTTTTAAGTTCGACGACGAAAACTAATTTTCTGAAAATGCAAGTTGCTGTTAGAGTTTTTCATGAGGTAAAACCGGACAATAAATGGTAATTAGACTAGCCGCGGTACTAAAACTAGGTTAGTATACTTATATATGTTCGTGGGGATAGGTAGAAAGTCTAAAACGGAGTTAAAACGAGGGAGTTATGGCTCGTTGAAAATTGGGACAAAACTACAGTAATAATTTTGACAGCTTTTTATTAAATAGTATATGCTGAAATTTAGTAAGTATGTGCTGAAACAATATTTCAAAGTCATTTTCCGAGCCCTAAACGTCCAAACGTGCCAAAACTACCTAAACGAAAGTTGTAGCATTTTATATATACTTATTAGTTGAGTCGGAAAACTTTTCAAAATACATATTAACAAGACGACAATAGTTTAATTACGAGATAAACTAGTTACGTTACATATAAGGTATACTTTGACTATTGAATGAAAACATTAATGTAACTATATTTTTAATCACTAAACTTTACAACAAATATGTACGGGTGATATAACTTTTTTTATAAAATTGCATACATGACATTGTTAGAAGACTTAAGGCATATTACTAATTTAGGTTGCGGTTAGAGCTGCCGGACCTCGATCTACGTGCACGTTATTCCTATTTGTGATACTTTACTAAGGTGAGTTTCATAGCCCCACTTTTACTTGTTTTACTATTTGATTTGAAATACTTGAGGTGGGAATACATTGCTTGTTTTTATATATGGACACAAGTGCATTAAACATTTATTGATTGCCTAAGTTGTTGTCGTTTGCCATAAATTCCCCACAATCATGAACCGTTAATTACTTTGTAAGCGCGAATGTTGTGAATAGATCTATTGGGGGTAAACTCCCTCGTCCGGGTTGGTCGCTCCAACTTGTCAAACGGACGCATTGCATTTGATGTCGTACAGGTGTTTGGCAAAGCACCTGTTTGGGGTGATAACATGAACTAACTGTTAAGGCTTATGTGTCATGAGCTTAGTACAACAGTAATACTTTTCATGAATATATTTGGAATACATTGTCGTTGAAATTTTGTGGTCCATACATAACTTGTTGTTTACTTAAACCTATGAACTCACCAGCTTTATGCTGACCCTTTTAACATGTATTCTCAGGAGTTAATCTTTACTACAGCACAACCTATTGTTGGAGGCGCTTGGCATTGGCACGATCATAGACTACTCTGATATATTTGGGACCACTTGTTCACTTATATGGGCCTTATTTCCGCATCAAATTAAATGTTGTAAACTTATTTACTATGATAATGTAACTATTTTTCTAAATGGATAAGGTAAATCCGTTCTCTTTACTTTGTGTTGTGATCCAATTTAGTGGCACCCCAGCGACATCATCCTCCGCCGCGACCCATTTTTGGGGGTGTTACATATGATGCACCAAAATTTATAACTGTGATGCACCATAATAAAAAGGTGCATCATAGTTGTAAAAATTTTTGCGCGATTTTTTTTTTTGGGATTTTTTTTTTTTTTTTTTGGGGGGGGGGGTTCAAAACTTACCTTGAAGTTTGAGATGTTTGTAAATTCTGCCATATAATTTTTTTCTCAGTTTTCTATCTAATTACAATTTTCTCTAGAACCGGACCAATATATATATATATATATATATATATATATATATATATATATATATATATATATATATATATATAGGGGTGCGTTCTATGCAGTACCAATATTAGATACAGTACTTTACAGTACCACTTTAGAGCAATCTAAACCCTTGGATCATTTGATCAATGGTTAATAATACATGATGGCATTTATGTAATTTTTTTTTAATATTCAAGGATTTTATTTAATTCAAAAGGGAATAATAGTAAAACTATATTTTTACTTTTTATTTAATATTTTCAATAAAAAAATGTTTTTTTTAAATCCATTAATTTTCGGAATTAAAAAAATAATTATTTGTAGTTTTTTTTTTTTTTTTTTTTTTTTTAGCTAACAAGTTTTCAAAAAACATATGTGCATAAGTGTTTTTCTAACAAGTTTTCAAAAAACATGTGTGCATATGTGTTTTTGTTAAGAATGTAAGTTTATATGTGTTCATTGTATACAATTTACAATTTTTTTTAACATTGAAGGCTTTTTGCTCAAGAAGGTAACCGCGTATATGTTTCTAATATATATTTTTTAAACTTCAAAGTTTAAAGCCACCAATATAAACATTATACATATGACCTCTAAATTTATAGAGGATCAAAAACATAAATATCATATACAGAAATTGATATTAGATAAAAAGACAATAAAAAACAAAAGTATTATTAAATTCATTATAACATATGTGCACGTCTTCCAAAAACATATATGCACGGCTTTCGAGAACATATGTGCATGCCTTCTAAAAACACAAGTGCATTCGTTGGTCATCTTCATCACACACCGTCTTTCCTATGATTATATATCAGTTTTGGATCCAAGCCAAAACAACCATCACCGAGACCATATGGTCTCAGCTAAGACTCTCTGCTAGGATCCTGGACACACGATTAAGGTGGTTAAACCTTGTAACTTTGTGTGTATGATATGTTGTGTTAAAATGATTAAGTGCGCGGAATTCACTCAACCAAACTTAGAAGGTTGTGTATGTTATGAAAATTGAATTGTTATGTTTGTTAGTTAGCAATGAACACATAAAGATTATCACCAAACGATTCAATATTATTAAAGATAATAATACGAGTGATCTTGAAATATCACTAGGGTTACAACCTTGAATCTTAAGTTTTTCTAACTTGTGATGTTTTTGTGTTTGTTCTTATTTAACAGTTATATGTTCTTGCAATAACACATATGCATGGACACTTGACAACTCTCTAACTTCTAACACACTAATATCACAACTAAGATCTCTTTTATAGTCAAAAGATCTTTACATATTGCTTAAAGTCTTAGCCGACTTACTTTGTTAACTTCTCCTTTTGAATGTCAGTACATAAGATACACCATGTATCTATGTATACAACTTGTTAACTAAGCACATGGGGTAAGATATTATCTACCGTATATTGTTGACCAAAATACAATAAATATCTTTTCGATCTTATCCAACCATCAGCAGAATGTTCACTATCAGCAGCAACGAGTTATCGCTATCAGCAGGAACAAGTATCATTATCAGCAGAATCCATCAGCAGAATGCTAAGCCTATCAGCAGAGTCATTTATCTCTATTAGCAGAGTGAAATGTTCTATCAGCAGAATCAACATTATCAGCAGAAACCATTTTGCACTAGCAGCAGAATTACACTTAGAGTATTTCTTGGATTAGAACCCGATATTAGACATCTTGAATATTTAATTCCCAACAATCCTCCCCTAAACATGTGAATCCTTTCAAACATGTTTCTGAATTAACTCTTGGATTGAAGATCTTTCAAACACTTATGTTCTTCAAGATTGAATATCTTCTCAGTAATTCATCTACTTTGCTCTTCTTTGACTTTAACAATATCAAAACATATTGAACCAATCTTGGACTAAAAGATGGTGCAATTTCCTTGGATGGAGGAATTATAAGAGGCAATGATGCTGTGTATCTTGGATGCTTGTTTCAACAAGTGAAATCATCTAACCAGCATGTCTTTGAAGTGAAATTGAAACTTTTCTTCGTTTGATCTAGATAGAACTTTCTCCTTTGGAATGTTCTTGTCATTTTCAACCTCCTCATCATCTTGTATGCTCTTGTCTTCTCCTTCCATTTATTGGATTATCTTCCTTTTCTGGGCCATTATTTCCTCCCCTGAGATTGTTACCTCCCCTGAAGCAAATAACTTTTGTTTCCTCCCCTTGTTTGGAAGATCTCACTATGTACCAAAATATATCTTTCCTTATCATCTGATACAGCATTTAGAACTTGTTGTCAGACAATGTTGTACATGAAGCCATCAATTCCTTAAGAGTTTAAGTTACTGCCCTCATCACTTCTAGGTATGTTAACTCATATGAGAGGTGAATCAGTGGACATTTCGATTCATGATCCATCAATGGATGGTTTTTGTGAATCCTTGAAAATCCTTTTAAGAAATCATTTGACTTAGTAGTATGTTCATGATTTTAGAACTAAAAAATCATACTACTTTTCAACCATTTTGAAGGAATCAAGTGTATAATAGACACTTAATCAGCATTTCGGTTTAAAGCAACCTCTGGTTGTGTGAGAACCAATATTTTTCAGTTATAAATAACTGCCTGTGTGCAGATAAACTCATTCAAAGAGATTTCCTGACAGGGTTTCCAGCTCATAGTAATTGTTGCCTCTAACACAAGTGTTAGATTCACTTTTACTAGCTGTTCTTTCTATCAGATGTCCTCAGACTTGCACATTATACTTAAAAGTATAAAATGATAGAAAGTGAGTTGCATCAGTTACTATCTGATCAACTAAGTCATCAATTCAATGTGAAATATCATAACTAGATTTCAAGAAAGAAGTTTTAAGGAGCTTTAAAGTCCCAAACTCAGTCCATCATAAACCTATTATGGTCAGCAGCTAATATCTCAATTCTGCTGTTTCCATTGCACTTGAAAACATCCTTTGTGTTTACATATTCATACCTGAAATTGTTAGTCTAAAACCAAAAGAACAAAATACAAAGTACTTGTCTTGCATTAGTATAATCATAAGACCAACTATATGAATAACACAATTTAAATTTGTAGTTTAGCACAAACTTTTGTAATAACAGCAGTATTAGATAAATCAGTAGCAACAACAAAAATTTATTTACAAAAACACATCATATTGAAAATTTAAAGATTAAGCATTCCAATACTTGCTACCAAGTACTGAAACCTTGAAACATCAAAAGCTTTTGTTAGCAGATCTGCAAAATTATGTTCTGAAGCAATTTTAAGAACTTGAATTAATCTTTTCTCATTGCAGTCTCTTATAAAGTGATGTCTAATTTCAATGTGTTTTGTTTTAGAATGTTGCACTGGATTTTTAATAATACAAATTGTACTACTATTATCAATATGAATAACAGTGTTTAAGAAATTGTACCCATAATCAAGGAGTTGGTTTTGAAGCCATAGAACTTGACTAGAGCAACTTGCAGCAGCTATGTATTCAGCTTCAGTTGTTGAATTTGCCACACTTGTTTGCTTCTTACACTGCCATGAGACAAGTCTACACCCAAGGAATTGACATCCTCCAGTTGTTGACTTTCTGTCCAAGCTAGCACCAGCATAATCACTATCCGAATATGCTACCAAGTCAAAAGGAGATTCTCTAGAATACCATATACCCAACCTTGGTTGACCTTTAAGATATCTAAAAATTCTCTTGACTGCAATTAAATGAGAAACCTTTGGAGTAACTTGAAATCTTGCACAAACACAAACAGGAAACATGATATCAGGTCTAGATGATGTAAGGTACATCAAAGAGCCTATCATAGATCTGTAATTGTGTACATCTACATTTTCTCCATCTTCATCTTTCAGAAGGTGCTTCTCAGAGTCCATTGGTGTGCTTGCTATTTTTGAATCAGCAAATTGAAATTTTCTAAGTATCTCTGCAACATATTTGTCTTGACTAATAAATATGCCTTCAGATAATTGCTTAACTTGCAAACCCAAAAAGAATGTAAGTTCTCCCATAGAACTCATCTGAAACTTATCTTTCATAAGCTTCTCAAATTCTAAACACATATCTTTCCTAGTAGATCCAAAGATAATGTCATCCACATACACCTGCACTAACAGAAGATCCTTCTTGTGCTATTTGATGAACAGTGTCTGATCAATCTTTCCTCTTTGAAATCCATTTTCTAATAAGTAGGAAGCTAGTGTTGCATACCAAGCTCTTGGTGCCTGATGAAGGCCATATAGAGCTTTCTCTACTCTGTACACTTTGTTTGGATGTAATGGATCAATGAAGCCTGGAGGTTGTGAAACATACAACTCTGGTTCAATTTTACCATATAAAAATGCACTTTTGACATCCATTTGGTAGATTGTGAAGCCTAAAAATGAAGCATAAGCTAGAAACAGCCTAATTGCCTCAATCCTTGCTACTGGAGCATAAACCTCATCATAGTCTATCCCTTCTTCTTGTGTGTACCCTTGCGCTACTAATCTAGCTTTGTTCTTGATCACTATTCCTCTTTCATCCCTTTTGTTCTTAAAAACCCATCTAGTGCCAATTACCTTCACACCTGTAGGTAAATCAACTAGCACCCAAACCTTTTGAATCTTGAACTGAAGAAGCTCTTCTTGCATAGCCTCTAACCAGCTTGAATCATCTAGGGCTGTAAGAATTGTCTTTGGTTCAACTTGTGAGAGAAAACATACAAACAAGCAAGAGTTTAAAAGCTCATGCTGTTTTGAAGCATAAAGGGCATCAAGAAGCCCTTGTTGGTCTGAAGACTTCAATTGTTGTCTTGTCTTCACACCTGACTGTATATCTCCAATCACATGTTCCAGGGAGTGAACTTTGTGAATTCTTGTTTGTGTTGTAGTAGGAACTTGATAATTTGATGGAAGATTGTTGAAATCCACCTCATTATCTGAGAATTCTGCTTCTTTTGTTTCTGAAGGACCATCAGCAGAGTCATTTGGCCGAACAGCATAATCAGTAAGCTTATCAGCAGAATCATCAGCAGAAACAGATACACTACCAGCAGCAACAGAAATACTACCAGCAGAAACACTTTGTTGTTCCTGAGTTCCATATTCTTTACTTTCATCTTCAACACCTTCTTTAGCTTTGCTAGAAGAAGATTCATCAGTTGTCGAAGTTGATTCCACAATTGAACTTGACCATATTGGCATTAGCACATCATTTTGATCTTTCTCTAACTCTGCCTCATTTGTTGTATTTGAACCTGCAAAATCATTAGTTTCTGCAACAAAAGGCACATAATTCATTGAATTTGTTAGATACTCTAGATCAAATAGCCATTTTGGTCCTTGACCTTCTACATTGGATTTGTTTTCTAAAAACTCCACATGTAGATTTTCTTCTACTATTTCTTTTCTTGTGTTGTAAACTCTAAATGCTTTGCTATTAAGAGAATAACCAACAAAGAAACCTTCATCTGCCTTACCATCGAATTTTCCTAAATGGTCTAAGGTATTGAGAATTGTCACATGACATCCAAAAGGTCTAAGAAATCCTATTGCAGGAGTTCTACCATTAAAAAATTCATATGATGTCTTATTGTGAGGCTGCACAACTAAAACTCTATTTTGAACATAGCAAGCAGTGTTGACTGCCTCTGCCCAAAAATTTATTGGTAGCTTAGAATCAGCTAACATTGTTCTAGCAGCTTCAATTAGTGTTCTATTCTTTCTTTCAGCTACACCATTCTGTTGTGGTGTTCTAGCAACACTAAATTCTCTCTTAATACCTTTTTCTTTGCAGAAGTCATCCATAACTCTATTCTTAAACTCTGTCCCATTATCACATCTAATGACTTTCACTTTCTTGCTTACTTGGTTTTCTATCTGTGTAATGAAGTCCTTAAGGATGCTTGATGTCTCATCCTTAGTGGCTAAAAAGAAAACCCATGTAAATCTACTATAGTCATCAGTAATAACTAGACAATATCTCTTATGCATTATGCTCATTACTGAAACAGGTCCAAATAAGTCCATATGTAGCATAAACAAAGACTGATTGATAGAGTTAAAAATCTTGGGCTTACAAGTGGCTTTGTGTTGTTTGCCTTTTAGACAAGCAATGCATGTTTGATCATTTTCAAATCTTTTGTGAGGTAAACCTCTTACCAAACCATTCTTAACAATTTTATTTATGGTTTTGAAGTTAATATGACCAAGCCTTCTATGCCATTTCATTGATTCATCCAATGTGGCCTTTGCAACAAGACAAGTTAAATTCTTTTTAGGGATAATGTTCTTCATGTCTACACTGTACATGTTGCCCTTTCTAGGAATTCTAAGATGTACTTGATTTTCATCAGGCATCTTAAAATCAGGAGAAAGTACAAGACATTCAGTCTCACAGAAAAGAACATTATTCTTTTTGTCACACATTTGTGAGACACTAAAAAGATTATAATTTAGCTCTTTTACATAGTACACATCTTCAAAATCTAAATTTCCGGTTTTGATTGTACCTTTACCAGAAATTTTGCCACGAACACCCCCTCCAAAGGTAACATATCCTCCATTGAAAGCTTCAAAATCTGAGAGATAAGACATGTTGCCTGTCATGTGCCTTGAACATCCACTATCTGAGTATCCTTGATCCTCTTCCTGATCATTTGAATGTTCCTGCACACAAATAAGAGTGTTAGTTTCTTTTGGGGATCCAAGCCATTACTAACTTGGATCTGCCTCTTGCATCAATGTAATTGAATCTTTTGAGGATAGTTGATGCAACATTGGATTTGAGAATCCAACATGCTGAGGCCTTAACAGCATTTGCCCTATTTCCCTTAGCAGCAGAGTGAACCACACGCTTAGCAGCAGAATCTGCTAACTTTGTAGTTCTACCCTTTGGTTTCCAAACTTGTTTTTGGACCACTGCTTTTGTTTGAATGGGCCTTAGAACAGTTGTTGATGCATGTTTGAAAAATGTTTTTGCACCCTTAGCTGTTGATTTTGGGTTAATAGTCATAAATGGTCGAGCAGCAGGAACAAATTTTCTAGCAGCAGGATCATTTGGTCTATCAGCAGGATCAGATTTTGAGATAGACTTGTTTTTTACAACTCTGGGGTTTGATTTCTTAGAACTAGAGTGAAAGTAAGATTTAGGAGTTTGCCTTTTGTGGTTCACTCTATGGTTTTCATACCCAGATACCCATTGGTTGCAGAAAGCTGCAAGATGGTCAAAACTTCCACATGTATAACAAGCTTTATTATAAAAAGCAAAGTCATCACCTAATTGGTTAGACTTGAGGTTGTTCCAATTCCTTTGGTTACCTCTGGGCTTGTTTGTGGTTCTATATTGCTCACAATATCTAACTGGTTGCCTAACATGCTTAATGTTTGATTTAGGCCTATCAGTATTGTGTTTGACTACCTTAGGAACACTTGTTCCTACTTTCTTAACCAAAATAGGTTTAGACATAACCTGATCTTCTTCATCATCATCACTATCAGTTGTACAATCTTCAACAACTATAGTTTCTCCTTTCTTAGCAAAGGACACCTTGTCCTGATAAAGTAAAGTTGTATCTAAAATTTTACTTATCTTTGCTACCTTAAGACTCTTACTAGTCTTAGAACCATATTCCATGATTGGTTCTTGAAACTCAGCTAAACCTGTATGTGCTAGGTCAACACCTGGAGGTGAAGGAACACCTCTATATGGTGGAGGGACAGTTTTGTAACCTACACCTGAATTAGCTTTATCAATTACCTGAGCTTCCCAAATCTTATTCATTCCTTCTGAGGCATGTGCTAGAGTATCTATAGTTACATTAACATTTTCTTTTTCAGTTTTGACTTCAGATAACTGTCTACTTTGATCATTAAGTAATTCATCTCTAAATGCTATTCCTCTTTTTAAAGCATTTAAGTCATCAGTAAACGTAGATTCATTCTTTTTATAATGTTGAATCTGTTTTTCTAAAACTCCTACACACCTCTTATGATTAGCTAAATTATGAAGGGCATCAATTAACTCTTCTCTAAAAGCATCAAATCTCCTTTTAATGTCTTCATAATTGCTAAGATTAGGACATGAATTAGTACAAGTAGGAATAGTATCTACCTCTGAATCAGAAGAAGCCATTAGAGCAATCTCATCGACAACAAGAGCAGCATTTGGTGGTGCATCCTCTTCAGTAGCCATAGAGCTCCAATCATATCCAATACCATCAATAGCCAGCATAGCCTTTGGCTCTTCCACCAGTACTTCCTTATTCCTCTCTTGTTTATACCATGTGTTCCTATTATCCTGCTTCCTTGGGCTTCTACATTCTTTAGCAAAATGTCCCAACCTATGATAGTTAAAACATTCCACTTTCTTCTTATCGAACCCAGCAGTATCATTACCATTTATGGTAATTTGCTTTCCAGTTTTCTGCCAAAACTTCTTAGCCCTTATGCTAAGTAAAGCAACTTGCCACTTAATATCCATCTCTTCCAAATCATCACCATCTACCTGCTCAAGGTCTTCATGATTTAGAGGAGAACCACTAGCTTGACTGGTTATAAAGGCATAAAATGTTGGATCTCCAAGTCCAGCAATATCCTTTTGTAAACTAGTAGAAGGACCACCATAAGTAACATTAGAAACACTTTCAACTTCATCTACCTCTACTGTATGACTAACACTAGGAACTGATAAGAGTGCAGCATTCCCAGAACTAGTACCATAGTTTCCACCCCTCTTCAGACTTTGTTCAACAATTTTAAAGTTGTTGAACAAATCATTAAGCTTCATTGTTTCAATTTCTGGTTTGTTCATCCAGACAATAACATGAGTATGAAAATCAACAGGTAGACTATTCAAGAACTTCATGTTGAGATCTTCCTTTTCAGTCTCAACACCCAACACAGCTAACTGACTGACAAGCTTGTGTAGTCTTGAAAATAGTTTATCAAGAGACTCATTACTAAAAGCAATAAAGTTTTCAAATTGGTGCTTTAGTAAAGTCTTCTGTGTCTTTTTGGTAGTTTCATTACCACCAAACCATGCACAAATCTCTTCAAAAAGAGTTTTTGCATCAAGATATTTGTTGAAAGATAGCATCTGCTCACCAGGAATGGTCATAAGCAACAAGTTTCTTGCTTTCTGATCATTTCTCTTCTGTATCTTTTCATCATTGGAGACTGGTCCAGTATTTCTTTTTCTAACTGTCTTCCCTTCAACAAGAACATCTGAATAGCCTAAAGTGAAGGAATCACCATGCTGAATTATGTCCCAAAGAGCATAATCTTGAACCATAAAATATTGCTCAACTCTCATCCTCCATAACTCAAACTCATTGGGTTTGATCATGGGCAACTTTGCAGCAACATTTGTTTGAACATCTTGTACATCCATTTCTTGTTTCTTCTAAAAACAACAATATCAGCCTGATCTCTGATACCACTTGCTAGGATCCTGGACACACGATTAAGGTGGTTAAACCTTGTAACTTTGTGTGTATGATATGTTGTGTTAAAATGATTAAGTGCGCGGAATTCACTCAACCAAACTTAGAAGGTTGTGTATGTTATGGAAATGGAATTGTTATGTTTGTTAGTTAGCAATGAACACATAAAGATTATCACCAAACGATTCAATATTATTAAAGATAATAATACGAGTGATCTTGAAATATCACTAGGGTTACAACCTTGAATCTTAAGTTTTTCTAACTTGTGATGTTTTTGTGTTTGTTCTTATTTAACAGTTATATGTTCTTGCAATAACACATATGCATGGACACTTGACAACTCTCTAACTTCTAACACACTAATATCACAACTAAGACCTCTTTTATAGTCAAAAGATCTTTACATATTGCTTAAAGTCTTAGCCGACTTACTTTGTTAACTTATCCTTTTGAGTGTCAGTACATAAGATACACCATGTATCTATGTATACAACTTGTTAACTAAGCACATGGGGTAAGATATTATCTACCGTATATTGTTGACCAAAATATAATAAATATCTTTTCGATCTTATCCAACCATCAGCAGAATGTTCACTATCAACAGCAACGAGTTATCGCTATCAGCAGGAACAAGTATCATTATCAGCAGAATCCATCAGCAGAATGCTAAGCCTATCAGCAGAGTCATTTATCTCTATCAGCAGAGTGAAATGTTCTATCAGCAGAATCAACATTATCAGCAGAAACCATTTTGCACTAGCAGCAGAATTACACTTAGAGTATTTCTTGGATTAGAACCCGATATTAGACATCTTGAATATTTAATTCCCAACACTCTCTGCCACAAATAACACATGACTAAATCCAATATGTTCTAAGCTACCCGGATCAAAACCAACTTTAACTTAACCATACAGACTCAACAAATTAATAAAACAATAAGAGCTCACGACATGCCAAAACTTAAACACAAGTTACACCTAAATGATGATACCAAGTTATATATATATTAGTTGGTTATTAGCAGTGGTGGCGCTTGGGAGGCGGATCCACGCGCGTGGTCTTCAAAATGGGTCCACCACCATGGGTAGTGGTGGATGTGGTGGTGTTACACAGCAGTGGTGTGTCAAAACGCGAGCAAACCATGGTTTTAACTTCCACAATCTTGTATACGGCCGGATCTATACCAAGGAGTTATGAGGGTGATGTTTGGTGGCGACGGTGAGGTGATGGCGAGGTGGTTGGCGGCGCGTGGAGTGGATTTACCGCGCGTGGATGTCGTAAACGGGTTCACAACGAGGAAATAATAGTGGATTTGGTGTCAGTTTGATGATGTAGGTGGCGGTGGTAACAGGTGGCGGCGGCTGTAGTTAAAGGGAGGAGTGGGAGAGGTTATCTTTAGGGTTTTGATAAAAGAAAAAGTGAGGGGAGAGAGAGGGGTGTGGGAGGCTGTGAAAGGGAATGATAGGTTTTAGAGATTGGAAGAGAGAGACTAAGGTTTGAGGAAGAGATGTGTGTGAGTGAGGAGGAGTTATAAGATAACTGATTATCTAAATCAGTTTCCTGAATAGATGGACGAATTTTATGATAATGTAAATTACCATAAATAGCCTTTGATAATAACATGAATTAAATAAATGGAAACTAATTTACTAAATTCTGATTGGTCAATGATGGTACTGTAAAGTACTGTATCTAATATTGGTACTGTATAGAATACAACACTATATATATATATATATATATATATAGCCTCTAGTATTTTTTTTTCTCACATATTTTACATGTTTTCTGATTAGACATACACTGATGAAATCTTACATGATCGACAAACTTCCATGAACTTACTTGATCTCCAAAACGACTCGAGTTTGAGCTTGGATCATCTTGAAGAATTCGAGATAAGATGTTTCCGTAACTCACCTTTTGAAATTGAATTTGTGAAGCTCATTTTGGCTAAGTCACATGTGCTAAAGAAACTTATAATCGAGCTTAATTCCGATGTTTATGTTAGTGAAGAAGTTACGATGCTTAGAGACTTGTTACATGCGCCACTAGCACGTGCATCACCTTCAGCAAAATTCATCGTCTAACGCCCATAAACTTTCTTGTGAAGGCTATCACTTTGGAAATGTTACTTATTTGTCCTGGTTCAGATTAAGGGTTGTCAAAGCCCAATATTTTGATAGACTATTTAGAACATATTTTGTGGTGCCTTAGGTAATTGTGAACCCAATGGATTCCTTACTTTGTTCATGCGTGTACCAATTATTTGGTTAGCAGTATCTCAAGAGAGAAGTGGTTTGTTAAAAGTTGGTCAAAAAACAAAAGGATGTCAAAATGGAGGATTAACACAAAGGGGTGACAACCAACTCGTCTAGCTCAGTTGGCCACCAAGGGTGAACTTGGGGAGGTTGTTACCATATGCGAGAGGTGTCAGGTTCGAGTCTCTCCGTGGAGGTTTTCCTTCAAGGTGGAATCTGTGGGGTTCTGCCCCATAGATGCGTCGATTCAAGGATGGCAGGGACTACCTTCTGGGTATGTACTGCGGAATCGAATCACTAATTATTATTCGAGGTTGGCAGAGACTACCTTCTGGGTAAATACTGTAGAATCGAATAACTAACTTAGTATTGTACTAACTCGCAGTTCAAAAGAAAAAAATAATAAATAAAAAATAAAAACACACACAAAAGGGTGACTGTTTCAGTCTCTTCCTCTAATGGAGAAATTTTTCCACGTCCCACGAATTTGGAAACCAATGGTACGCAGTGTTTGTTTGGTAGGTGGTGAATGAAAGTCGTAATGAATTACATCATTTTAACGGAATGGAAACTTCTTGTTTGTTTTGAGTAGTGGAATGTAATTACTTATTACGTGACCCATTCCATTAAGCCCATAACCGCTATTTTTATTACACGGCCACCCTTACTTTGTTTTTCATTCCATTTCGACATGGAATGACATTTTTACCTTTTTTTCATACATTTCTATCGTTTATTACGATGTACCAAACAATATTCATTTCATTGCATTGTCAAATATATCCCTTCGTCAATTCATTACGCCTAACCAAAAAAACTCTTAATGTCTAAAGTTAAAGGTCTTAAAACACGAAAAGTATTACTACATTCATCTCATAACAAGTGTCCACAAATCCAATTTGGGTTCTCATAAAATAAATGCTTGCTTAACATTTCAACCAAACAAAAGAGACTTACTTTAGTAGGTAAAAATTATATTTTATTGATGAATGATGAAAATGGAGTTAGTGGTATTTTTAAAACTTTTTGCATCTCAAATTGTATACTTATTATGGGACTAAGTGATTATATTGAACTTCCGTATGCAATGTTCTCAGTTAGTAAGTTTTAGCTTGCCATATAAACTAGTCGATCCACTATTTTTTAAAGAGAAAGTTACCGCAAGAGACTAATATAAAGGATCTTTGTATATTCTAAATCATATTTTAATTTGTTCGAGCGAGTAATGTAATAAGCCCGCGTTGCTGGAGGATTCTAACATGTACTGTGTTATTTACTTCGAAATACAACGAATAATTTTGATTGTTTTTTATTGAATTCATCTATTACAAAGTATCAAATATTTAAATTGCATATGTTGCTTAAAAATTTGAAGTTAGAGATGATTTTCTATAAACAAGAAAAGTAAGAACTTTAAACAGCATAAATAAAAATAAAGACCTTTGTATGAAATCACCCTGTATACGAAAAAGTTTGTAGCCAATTGTAACACCCTAAAAATTATCGCAGCTGAAGATTGTATCATTGGGGTATTACTTCTTAGCACACAGCACAAGTTACAGAAAACGAATCTAAATGGGACGTTTTGAAATAATTTATAATTCGATAATATAAAGCATCAGAGTTTACAAAGAGGTCCCACAAGTTTAACTGATAAACATAAATGTTTAAAAGTTTTATCGAATGATAATGATGCATTGTCTTCAAAAATATCTGTGCGCTTTCACATGCCAACTAATAGAGACCTGAGATAAAACATACTAAAAAGTCAACATAAAGGTTGAGTGAATCAATAGAGTTTAATTAAATAAATAGTTGACCACAATATAATTCAGTTTGTAAAGAGGTGACATTGCAACGAATACAAAGTCGAAAAAAGTTATTATTGCCCTAAGCTCATGACAACGAACTTTAACGCATCAATGGATATTCTAAACGAATATAAATATGCCATTTGTCAATAGGTAATAGCTAATCTACCTAGAATTTACAAATACAATGCACATGGTCAGAGGCGTCTCTGAGGATTTACGTGCCCTATCCGAGCCGTTAAAAAATATGCCTCTTAGACCCCTTATTGGGCTTATAAATTTATTATGGGTTATAGGTTTAGTTATAAGATTCGAATTTAATTGGGCCCAAGTTTAAATGTTTAATACCTATTTAAAAAAAATAAATAAATAAATATATATATATATATATATATATATATATATATATATAGGATTATTTATTTATTTATTTTTTTTTTTTTTTTTATTTTTTTTTAAATTGTGCCCTCGCGTAAAACGGGCCCTAGCCGGTTGGCCTCCCCGGCTCACCCAAGAGCTGCCCATGCACATGGTAGCCGTACTCAGCATACCAATGTGAGGGATGTCAGTTCCAAATAGATCTATTCACGGCATTCGCGTTTACACGCATGTAATTAACGATTTCACGATTAAAGGGACTTTCAGGCTATAGGTAAACACTTAGGCAATAATAGTATCAGGAAAGCATACAGTTTCAAAAGATTGTGATCGTAAGTAATATAACATGTATCTCCCCCAATGGGTTTATAAAAAATTTAAAGAGTTAAAGTGGGGTTATGAACTCACCGAAAGCCAGGTGAACAATCAAAGTGAATGTAGTGATGAATAAACCGCAAGTGTCCTACGAGCAACCTAAACATATACGCGTGTCTTAGATTCTAAAATAATAAGATAAGTATGTCTATATGCCTTATAGATTATTATTTCAATTATGCTTGGTACATAATATTTGTAATATTAAATAAATGCTAAGGCTGCCCACAATAGCGATCGACGATCGATTTATGATCGAATGGGGCGATCGATTTGGCTGCTGTGGGGAGTCGATCGCTGCACTCGATCTTCACTTGTTGGTCAGCCAGCCGATCGAGTTGAAAAGGGAATGTTTGTGCCATTTTTTGTAACGTTAACTTCAAAAAAAAAAAAAATAATAATACTTTCAAACCACTATAAATACATACACATATTCAACACACTTCACTACACCAAACTCTCTCAATTCTCTTAATCAAAATCTCACACTTCAATCCTTAATTCAACATGTCTAAGAAAACACCACAATCAAAAGGCCGAAAATCCCGATTGCCTCAAAACATCCCGCAATTAACACCGGATCCGAATTAAGGACGAAATCAAGGAACGACACAACCTTAATTATTAGTTTTTAATATGTATCGTAATGTTTTAGTTTGGTTTGAATTTTATTGTAATGTTTTTATTTTATTTGAATTATTATGTAACGTTTTAATTTTTAATAAAATTTGAGTTTGTGTTTAAAAATGTAAGTAAAAAAAATTAAAAAATTGAACTTGGTCGCCCTTACTGGGGCACCTAATCGCTTGTAGGTCGCTGGAGAGAGAAAGCTGACGTGTCAGAGAAAAATGGGGGGATTGAGTTACCTTACCGTGGGCAGCCTAAGACTTAGTTTTGACACTTTAAAAATATTCACAAGTTCGAATTATATACGTTAATACAAAATCAAGTCTTATGTTAATTTATTAGTCCATAAATCCAAGACAAGTCATAAAGGTTCAAATTAAGTCAAAAAGTTCATTTTTAGTCAAAGAGTTCAAGTTAAATGAAAGGGTTCAAAAATTAAACTTAAAGGTTTCAAAATGTGTCATAAATCCAAGTTTTGTCATTTTTAGTTTCTTTAGTCTACGAGAGGATTCACGGGTCTATTTCCGATGGTGGGTCCTACCACTTCGGTTTTTATGTAAAAAACGGTCAAGTAATGTCATTTGACAAGTTTCTAATAGTCCAAGGGTTAATTTTTATAAGTTAATAACTTTTTACAAATTTTTAAGTCCATTGCTGTTAGAAATTTAATAACAATGTCCATGTTCAAAAATTCATTACTCGCAAACCGTAAGTCAAAAAATTATGATCTTTATATCCCTGGAAAGGTATTTGAGTGTACTAAATAGATTGTCAGTTCTACTGAGTCAAAAATTACCCAACAGTAGTGAAATTACCAGTTTACCCTTAACTACCCAGTTCTGATTTTAACAGTGTCACAACAGTCCCGAGAAAAATGCGATACCTACGGTTCTAAAAGCCCTTTTAACCCCATTTTCACGGCCATGTTTAAGTTAAGGTGTTAGCTACATTTCATAAAACTGGGCCAAGTAATGAAAATGATTAGATCAATGAGCTTTTTACGTTTAGAATCTGTTACTCATAATTTGACATGTTTCACGAAAACGTTTTTAGTTTAATCATCGTAATGAGTTTCTCAATGAAATACCCGGAAGAACGACCATAAGACATTGATCTATGAAACTTATTTTTAGTTAAGGTCCAAAGTCCACTGATAAAATCAGTTTATTCCATTTTTACCCCTGGTCAGAAAGTAGTTTTGCATGTCTAGTCCTTATTAGGTTTTCTATTGATCTAGCATATGTACCAAGTATAACAAAGCATAATAAACTTACGAAACATATAAAATACATAATTTAATATAATCACAATAGTAAATGAAAAGTGTGAGTGATTGGTTCCTTACTAAGATTGATGAACAAGAAAGATTTAAGAACAAAGGACACTAAACCTAGATCTTTTACCACAACCCAAGCTTCCAAAGTCACCAACCCAAAAACTTGTAAACCTTGCAAGAAAGTTTTGAAAACACTTTGAAAGACCTTAAAATTACAGCCTTTATCACCTTGGAAAACCTTTCAATAACTCTTGAAATGAAGACTTTTGAAGGGGAAAGAATCAAGAATCAAACTAGCACTAAAGGACCTTCATTCTTGCACAAATCTTGGACTAGAAAAATCAAAGTATGGTGGTGTTTTGGTGCTATATGGGACGTTCAAAAGGAGGAGAAAACAAGAATGAGAGAGTCTTTGGTGGTTTTCATGATACAAATGAGAGAAGTGGTATTATGTACATGGTTTTAATGGTTTTTGTTGTTAGTAGAGGACATAATTAGAGAATCATGAACACTTGTCCAAGTTTTGAAGAATATAAGAGTGTATGTGTCGTTCATATGGTGATGGTGGGGTAGATTTGATTTATTTTGATAGTTTAGTGTTTAGTGGGTGTAGTTTGATCCCGGTAATTGCAAACGTGTAGTTTTTAAGATGCGAAACGTAAAACCGGGTAATGTAAAAATACAAAACTTATAAAAATGTTAAAACTTGTTATTATAACTTATTTGAATAGTTTAGATAAGTGTTGAGGTTGGCGGAGGGTTTAAACGTTGTTAAAATGTTGGGAATTAAATGATTCAAGACTTAGTACTGCTAGAAGATTACACTAACAGTACAAACTGTTAGTGTATAACTGAAGACTGCTAAAGAATAACTAACAATACAAACTATCAAGTTAGTATTGCTAGTATATAAGTGAATGTATTGCTGCATGATAAGGCTTTAGAAGACGTGTAAAAGATAAGTATGGTATAGATTGTATGTATATCACAATTAGTTAGAATTATACGGGTAGATACTTATCTTGTAAAGGACTCCTTGTGTCTATGAAAAGAGGTCCTAGGTTAGATAAGTTATATACGTTTTTGTTAAGATTCAAGGTCTTTGTAACCCTAGTGATATTGAGATCACTCGTATTATTGCTTAATAATATTGAATCGTTTGAAGTTATTCTCTGTGTTCATTATTCATTATAACTGTGTTATTGTTACATCAATACAAATCTTCTAAGTGTTGCCAAGTAGATTCCACATACTTGATAATATAACCTCAAAGTATCCTAAACACATTCCTCAGTGTTAGATCCTCTCAAGTGGTATCAGAGCCAGGTTGATACTTTGATTTAGAAGAAAAAATCTTTTTGAAGATAATGGACATGGAAACCACACAGACCAACATGGCTGCTAAATTACCTATGCTAAAGCAAAACGACTTTGAGATGTGGAGGCTTCGAATCGAACAGTACTTCTAAGTGCAGGACTATGCACTCTGGGAGATCATTGAAGAAGGAAACTCTTTTAAACCTTCAACATATGTAACAACAGTCAATGGTGAAGAAAAGACTGTTGTGAATACCTCTCCAGTGACTGCAGAAGAGAAGCTGCAAAAGAAGAATGATGTCAAAGCTAGGAGCTTGCTGATGATGACCATTCCCAATGATCAGCTTCTAAACTTCAGCAAATATAAGGATGCAAAGTCCTTGTTTAAAGCAATCACTACTCGGTATGGTAGGAATGAAGCCACCAAAATGACCCAAAAGACTCTGTTGAAGCATAACTTTGAAAATTTTAGTGCTACCAGTAATGAGTCTTTGGATCATATGTCTAACAGATTGCAGAAGATTGTTAGCCAACTGGCTGTGCTTGGAGTTGAAATCCCTCAGGAAGACCTAAACTCTAAGTTCTTAAGGAGTTTACCTGCTGAATGGGTTATGCATGTGGTGGTTTGGAAGAATAAACCAGATATTGACACTATGAGCCTCAATGATCTATACAACAACTTTAAGATTGTTGAACAAGAAGTGAAGAAATCTCGAGGTACAAGCTCAAGCTCTGGGAATATGGCTTTTGTGTCATCTCCCAGTACTACAAGTCCAGATGAGGTGAAAGTGGCTGCAGAAGTTAGTACTGCTAACCCTAGTGTTAGTACTGCTGGCTCATCAACTAGTACTGGTATTCTGAGTGATACTACCTATTATGCATTCCTGACCAGCCAAAACAATGGGTCTATGCTGTCACATGAAGATTTGGAACAGATTGATGATGATGACTTGGAAGAGATGGATCTCAAGTGGCAGATTTCACTTCTCAGCATGAGGGCTAAGAAGTTCTATCAAAGGACTGGCAAGAAGATCAACATCAGTAGTAATGATACTGCTAGTTTTGATAAGTCTAAGGTGGAGTTCTTTAACTGTCACAAGTTGGGGCATTTTGCCAGAGAGTGTAGAAGACCCAGGCAACAGGATGGAAAAGAATAAGGGGTATGGAAGCAAGCCAAAGGCAGTGGAAGAGCCAGAGACATCTTCAAAGGCTATGGTGGCTATTGATGGTCTAGGCTATGACTAGAGCTTCATGGCAGATGAAGAGGAAGCACCAGCTGAGATGACACTTATGGCCTTCTCTGACTTAGAGGTACTCTCAGCTAAAGTTGTTCTAAAACTTGTACTGCTCTTAAAGAATATGAAACTTTAAAGAAACATTATGATGAGCAGAGGATTGAATTAAACCAAAAAAATTACAATTTGTCTAATCATAAAAGAGGTTTAGCAGTCCTAGAAGAACAAATTGTGCATTATAAGAACAATGAATCTGTTTTTACTGAGGATATAGCTGTACTTAGAAGAGACTTGACTCTTAAAAATGCTGAGATTAGTTTGCTTAAAGCAGAGTTAGATAAAATCATAAAGGCAAAAGAAAATATTCAATTAACTGTAGACACTTTGGAGTATGCATCAAAGGGTGTTAATAAAATTATAGAGTGTCAAATGGTTAATAAGGCTAAGTCTAGGTTGGGCTATAAAACATGTCCACCTCCTCATAGAGGAGTGCCTGCACCCCCAGGAATAGACTTAGAACACACAGGTCTAGCTGAGTTTCAAGAGCCAAAACTAGAATATGGTTGTAAGGCTAAAGAAAGTATTAAAATAGATAAACCTGATGTGTTGAATGAGCCTTTTGAAAGTGCAAGTGACACCTCTCTTACTGAGGACAAGGTGTCAACTGATAGGAACTCAGATGCTCCTATCATTGAAGATTGGAAATCTGATGATGAAGATCAGGTTGTAGCTAAACCTGAAGTAGTAAAGCTAGAAGGAACTAATGTTCCTAAGGTGGTTAGTGATAAAACTGTTAAGCCTACAACTAATGTAAAACCAGTTTGGAAAACAGTTAGATATTGTGAGATGTACAGGCCCACAAGCAAGCTTAGAGGTAAGCAGAGGAACTGGAATGACCTCAAGTCCCATCAACTAGGAAGTGACTTTGTCATGTATAACAAGGCTTGTTTTACTTGTGGTAGCTTTGACCACCTAGAGGCTTTTTGTCATAACCATCATGGGAGAAAGATGGTTACAGGGAACAATAGGGTAATTGGGAACACAAGTCATTGGGTAAACTTAAACAGGTCTCAAACTCACCCTAACGCTAATAAAATGACTCCCGGGGCACTTTTATTGAAGTCTGGCCTCAAACCAATTAGTACTGCTCCACCAGAAGTTAGTACTGCCAGACCATTTAAAACTGTTTATCCTAAACCAGCAGTTTCAAGTGCAAAACCAACTTTTAAATATGCACAAAAAAACTATTAAAAGGCCTTTTCACAAGAAAGCAGTGTTTCCAAAACAATTTTGGAACTCAAAAGTTAAAACTGCTAGGCCAGCAGTTCATACTGCTAGACCAGCAGTTAGTACTGGTGAGCCTAAAAACACTGCTAGGGATAAAAGGGCAAATGCTGTTAAGGCCTTAGCATGTTGGGTATGGAGACCAATCAAACCTAATGGTGCATCAATTGTATTAAAGAGATTTGACTATATTAATGCACGAGGCAAACCCAAGTCAGTGATGGCTTGGGTACCCCAGTGAAACTAACTTCCTTCTTTTATGTGCAGGGACATTCACAGGATGATGAGGAAGATCAAGGTTATGCAGATAGTGGATGTTTCAGGCACATGACAGGGAACATGTCCTATCTTTCAGACTTTTAACCAATGGATGGAGGATATGTTACCTTTGGGGGAGGAATAGGTGGAAGGATTACTGGTAAAGGCACATTGAAAACCGGTAAATTAGACTTTGAAGATGTGTATTTTGTGCAAGAGCTAAAGTATAACCTGTTTAGTGTCTCACAAATGTGTGACAAAAAGAACAAGGTTCTTTTTACTGACACTGAATGTCTTGTGCTTTACCCAGACTTTAAGCTACCTGATGAAAGTCAGGTGCTACTTAAAGTTCCAAGAAATGACAACATGTACAATGTTGATATGAAGAAGATTGTTCCTAAAGAGGCTCTTACCTGTCTGTGGAAAACTAGAAGGGGGGGTTGAATAGTTTTACGTCTTTTTAATTTATTATAAAAACTTTGTTTACTTTTAAAAACTTAAATTTAAGTTTGTTAAAACTTAAATCTTATTATTAGTTATATATGTATTCTTTTAAATTGATTGTAAATGTTTTGGTTTCTTGAATGGATTTTCAAATTGATCTTTATGTGAAGTCGATCTCTAATAAATACTAGCAGTTATATAATCCTATGTGTATGAGTGTAATGACGATATAAATAAAGAAGTAAATAAGGTATGGAAAGATCTAACCGAGACACGAGAGATTTATAGTGGTTTGGCTACAAGGACACCTTCCTTGCCCTACTCCACTCCCCGAGCACCGAGCTCGAGAGTTTTCTTCACAACTTCAATAAGCTCCCTTATGGCGGAGAAAACCTTACACAACTTTGGCTTACACCGGCTTAACGACACAAAGCTAAATGTCGAGTTCTAATCGTAGCTAGAACCAATCTCACGACTTCACAACACAACTTCTTCACGACTTGTTCACGACTATTTCACAACGGCTTCACGACTGCTTCACGACTTCAACACGACCGCTACACAACCAATATGCTACGGCTTCACAACTTCAACACTATGTCTTCACGACTAAGACTTCACGACTTCAACACGACCGCTACACAACCTCTATGCTACGGCTTCACGACTTCAACACTAGGACTTCACGACTAAGACTACAAGGTTTCAACACGACCGCTACACAACCTTTATGCTACGGCTTCACGACTTCAACACTAGGGTTTCACGACTTCAACGCTAAGGCTTCACAACTTCAACACTAGGACTTCACGACTTCAAAGCTACGGCTTCACGACTTCTACTCCGCGGCTTCACAACTTCTATACCACAACTACTTATACAATTTCTTCACTACTTACATACAACACAGATCTACTATACACACCCTACACAAATGAATGAATGATTTACAAACTTTGTTAAACTAACAACTTAAGTAACAAGAAGATACTAAGTTGTAATACTTCTAATCTTGATTGATAGAAGTATTCTTCTTTTGCACTTGAATGAGGGAAGCTTGGATCACTTGGAAACCAAAGCTTAAGATTATATGATCAAAGGATTATTAGAAAGTATTTACAAGATTTAGATCAGAAAGTTTGGGGTGCAAAAGGTGAGTAAAAGTCCAGGAGAAGACTGGTATTTATAGGAGAAAAATTGGACAGCTGGAAGTCTACTGGAGCGGGGGCGGTCCCCTTAAATAGGGGGCGGTCCCCTTAATTATTAAGGGGGGCGCCTAGTAAAATTAAGGGGGCCGCCCCTTCTGTCCGTTGGCCAATTTTGTCCTTTTGTGGGGAAGGTTTTTCTGGAACATTTTAACTGATTTTGGTTAAAAATTTGAATTCATATTTTTATAAAAGATTAAACATTTTTATTTAATGCCAAAAATGTTTTTCAAAAATATATAAAATGTTTTTGATGTTTTATAAAAAATCTAGTTATTAAGAAAATGTTCCTTTGATCATATAATGCATTAAGCATTAGTTCATTCATACCTTAAGTGATTTGAGTTGTAGAAATAGATATTTACAACTAAATACTTGTTTACGTCATAATTTTCTGATTAATGATTTTATATTTTGTGATTATCAAAACGTAGAGATATCGAAAAATATTAATAACGTGTTTAGGCATTATTTATATCAACAATCTCCCCCTTTTTGATGATTACAAAATCTAAACTCATTAAATCTAAAAATTAGTTTTTAGACAAGTATTTAGTGAGTTTACATCTATTTCTCCCCCTTTTTGTAGAATCAAAAAGGTTAAGCCGACAATTTTTAGAATTAAATATGTCGGGACGAAAACTCCCCCTTGATGTGTACTCCCCCTCGTTTGGGGGCACCAAGGAAACGAGCTATGGAACGCTTGCGAGAAAAAAATTAGAAGCACAAGCATATATATAGCACAAATAATGAGCATGCATGAAAAATAAAGACATTCATAAAAATAAATATTGTGTATAATTACACAACCATACAAGAGTACAAGCATTCCTATACTAGCTAATAAGTCCAACTACATAATCATCCTAGACAACATAATCTTCCATGGAGCTTGCTTACAAAATGGGTGGAAAATTTATTATTGAGTAAGCATTGCATGTGCTTACTTGGGTGACAATGGAGGTGGTGGTTGTGTAGTGGGTGAGGATGATGGTGGTGGTGGTTGAGGTTGGTTGGTAAGTATGTTTTCAAGTGATGAAAACCTATAGAATATCTCATCTCTAAGACTAAAGATTATGGTTCGGTTATGGATGCAACAAAGACAAGTGTCACCATGGGTTTCAAGTAGAGGCCAAGGTATGGAAAAAAATGGTTGTGGGTTTGGTGGAGATGAAAAGTGAGAATCAAGTGGTGTAATGGGTGATAAGGAAATGGCAAGTTGATTGGATGGAGGTTCTTGAGTGGATGGTGGTGATGATATTTTTGGTGATGATGTTAGGTGAGTATGGATGTAGTCATTGATGGATGAAGTGGATGGAATGGAGGAAGATGAAGCTCCATGGGTAGAGGGTGTTTTTGATGGTGCATTAGGTGCACTTGGGGATGAGTTTTGAGGTGGTGGTGATGGAGTTTTGATGTCATCTTGGGTGAGGTCAATGAAGAGTTGTTTTGGTGGTGTGATGACAAGTCTTTGCTTTCTTGGAGTCTTAGAGATGGATGATTTTGGTGACAACATGGTGGATGAAAATGGGTGTTTGATGAAGGTGATGGTTGATGAGGTGAAAGGTAATTGTAAGGAGGGTATTTATATTGTGAAAATGTAGTTGATTTAGGTAAATTGTGGAGGTTTTGTGGTAATATTCCAAGTCCAGCTCGTGCATTAAGGGTAATGGTAGCTGGGGCTAGGCAAAAGTGGTCACAAGATGCAAAAGGAAACAGTAAAATTTACTGTCCAGATGGCCGGTCCCCTTAATTGTAGGCCGGCCCCCTTGAAATTAAGGGGACCGCCTAGGGAATTAAGGGGGCCGCCCATCTGGTGATTTCCCAGGCGACCAAATTTGAAAAATTTCAGAAAGAGGTCATTTTTAGGGTGTTTTTGCAGCAAGTTCCATTTGGATTATGTGTATTAAGAATGATTAAGTAATAACAAAAACTTATTAAAAAGAAAAATGGTTATATGTAAACTACTAAAATCATATTATAAGCATGTCATAAGCATATATCTTAATTAAACAAGAAAAGAAACAACACATTCATAGCAAACATATGTAGGAAAGAAAGAAACAAACATTCATTAATTAAAAATGATTATGTGACAAACATAATCATTGTTACAACATACATAGTGCTTAAAGCATACATTTGTTAGAGAATTCTAATTTGCCTAAGAAATCCATTTGACTTGCTTGAAAATGAAGGTGGTTTTTGAAATGAGGGACAAATGAAAGGGTGAGTAAATGGAATCAATGAAGGTATATGTTTGGGTGTGTGGAGGTTGTGGATGGTGATGGTGGAGACATTTGAGGTGGAGAGCTTGGAGTGGACCATGATGGATGAAGGTTTTGATGTTGTTCAATTGGGGATATTGGATTTGTTCTAGTGAGAAGATACTCAATCCAAGTAAAGTGCTCATTAAGAGCAATGGTTTGTTGTTGAAGAAAGATGCAACAAGGACAATTGTTGACATGTTTCTCAACTTGGTTTTGGTTGTGGGGTGATGTGGGAGAGCTAGATGGAGGTTGATCAAGGTTTCTTTGGGCTAGGTGTAGAGCAAGAAGAGCACTAAGCTCATGAGCTTCCTTGAGTTCTTCAATGAACTTCAAGTGTTCGGATGAAGGTGTTGGTGGTAAAGTGTTGTTGTTATGAGGGATGGATGTTTGCACATGCAACATAGGAGTAGCATGTGAATTGGTAGGAGGTGGTGGTGACACTCTTGGTGGTGGAGATGTTTGTGAACTTGGGTAATCATGAGTGGATGAAGATGGTGATATGGATGAAGTGGATGTTCCAAGAGTGGTGAGTGTTTTAGATGAATAGGTGGGTTGAGTGTGGATGAGGTTTGGATTGAGGTTTTGGGATTGATCATAGGGAGATGAAGGGTTAGGAGTGGATGATTGGTTATGTGTTTGAACAACATCATTAGTTGGGGTATGGCAAGTTTCAAGTTTCCTTCTCCAAATTGGTCTCACCGAGATTTTGGCAACTCTTGAAGGTTTTGATTTTGGGTAGTTGGAGGATGACATGTTTGAGTGGATGATGTGAATGGGCATTTATGATGGGAAGGTGCATTTATAGTGAAGGAATGATGTGGTTTAGGAAGGTAAATTTTGGTGGGTGGTTTATGACAAAATGTGTTTGTGAATTTTGGGAAGTATGGAATAAAATGGGTTGGAAATTGAAAAAGGAAACAGTAATCCGGATCTCCAGATGGCCGGTCCCCTTAAATAGGGGCCGGTCCCCTTAATGATTAAGGGGGCCGCCTAGTTATTTAAGGGGGCCGCCCATCTGCTGACTTCCAGAATCCTGAAAATGGGTTTTTGGCAGAAATTTGTAGAAAAAGGTTGTGTTTTTGAGTTCAGTTTCAAGCAAGTCCAACTTCTTTTTGAGGCAATTTAAAATTTAATGACTCATGTATGCTAAGCACATTCAATTAAGCAATTTTAATTATCATGCAACCTACTCATTTACCAAGAAGCATATATGTATATATGAACAAGAAGAACAACATATAATTACCAAGTAATTTATGCTATTATTATTATGACGATTAATTAGCTAGTTAATTAATCCCAACAAGTGTCTATGTGATGGGAAATTAGTGATAGCATGGATTTCTAGACTTGGATCAAGCATGATTTGAGTAAGTGTTTTTGGACATTATTCAACAATGTTTGAGAAGAAGGTTTTGTGAAAATTGTTTCAACAATGTAGATTCGAATTAGTTTCAAAGGTTTTTATAAGGATATAAAAATAGATTGTTACACTTTTTGGCTTTGATAAAAACATGTTTAGTAGAGAAGTGACAAAATCTTTTTGAAAGATCATTTTCCAAAATATGAAGATTTGCATGTATAAAAAGATTTGAAAAAGAATTTCATGCTTGATTGATCAAGACTATTGTCTCATGCTATCTCTTTCAACAAATTATGCGATTTAAATGATAGTAATGACTAAATTTTATATGTTCCACAAAGAACACTTTATTAAATGCTTAGGAGGATTAACTTAAGGTTTTCTAGCTAATTAACAAGTAATATAACAACTAGTGTGAGGGCATAGCAACCTATCAAACTAAGCGTATCTTAAGGCAATGAATATCATAACTATATGCAAGGAGTAACTACTCAGGAGAGTTTAAAAAGAAGACTTACCTCAGGTCCAGTATTTCTTCATGATATGAGGTAGTGAATAATAGATGAGTACCACTTCGTTCCATCCTCATTTTTGTAGATTAAAAAGTCCTCATGCGCGTGTTTTGAATGTGAGTAGGTTAACGCAAGATTGAGTATCATTTCATTTTGCGTTCATCACCTAATCAAATAAAACAACTTGGTACCCAGATTCTCATGGGTCCGAGATGGTTAGTTGGGGACATCCATTGCATTTATATGCACGTGGAGAAAATGTCACTAAGAAGTACAAGAATTCCTTGATAGTTTGTTTTGATGAACAAACAATGGATTTCTTGATTCATAGATTATAATCATAGTAAATAGCCTTATATCTAAATTTCTCTACTAGGTTTTTTAATTATAATTTGTTTTGATTTACTTGTTGAAGAGTTATCCGAATTAAATCCTAAACCGGTTTTATCATTAAATGGCTTTTGACAACTTAGTAAGAATTTAAGAGTTTTGGAACTTTCTTCAAATTTAGCCAATATTTTTGCTCTTTCATTTAATCTTTTAATTTCAAGTTTATAATCTTGACATATTTTGCATTCTAGATCAATTTCAATATTACTTTCTAATCTAGACATTTTATCTTCTAAAATTATTTCTTTTTCAAGATTATTTTCAAAAGTTTTTGATGATTTATGTTTAGACATAGTTTTTAGATCTATGTTGCAAAAATTTTTAAACTCATTTTCTAGTTTTGAAAATTCTAAAATGAATGGATCATAGCAAAAATGTTCGGTTTTGGATTGTACCTTATTTGGAGCTTTATCTAGTTTGCATACGTCACATATCGGATGATGATCTTCTCCTTTGTCTGTGTCACTCCATGACATTGGATTAAGTTCACTTTGGAGTTGATCCATGTAGCCTTCGTCGTTAATACCTTCATTAACAACATTTGAACTAGTAGCACATGTATCTATTTTGTCTAAGTGTTTATCTATTAATTTTTCTAAAATAAACAATTCATGTACAAGATCAAAATCCTCATCTTTGGCTTGACATTTTTCTTGATGAATGTTTAAGAGATTTTTCCAAATATCATTTGCCGTTTTATAGAAAGATAATTTTTCATTTTCAACTTTCGGCAAGGTTTTGTAAATAATTATTTTAGCTTCATTATTCTTGTTATAATCATTTTGAGTTTCAAAATCTGGTTTTGTTTGACTTTCAAAATTTGTTTTTGCTGATTGAAAATCACCAATCGAAATGACATGCCAAAGATCCAGATCAATTGATTTCACATAATTTTCAAATTTATTTTTCCATTCAAGAAAAGTATAGTTTTCAAATAGTGGTGGTGTTTGCAAAAATTCCCCTTCTAAATATTTTTCGGATTCCATAGATCGTTTCAAGTTTTAAAATACAGTATATTTTAAAAATCTTGATTGACCTGGATTTGATACCAATTGTGGAAAACTAAAAGGGGGGGTTGAATAGTTTTACGTCTTTTTAATTTATTATAAAAACTTTGTTTACTTTTAAAAACTTAAATTTAAGTTTGTTAAAACTTAAATCTTATTATTAGTTATATATGTATTCTTTTAAATTGATTGTAAATGTTTTGGTTTCTTGAATGGATTTTCAAATTGATCTTTATGTGAAGTCGATCTCTAATAAATACTAGCAATTATATAATCCTATGTGTATGAGTGTAATGACGATATAAATAAAGAAGTAAATAAGGTATGGAAAGATCTAACCGAGACACGAGAGATTTATAGTGGTTCGGCTACAAGGACACCTTCCTTGCCCTACTCCACTCCCCGAGCACCGAGCTCGAGAGTTTTCTTCACAACTTCAATAAGCTCCCTTATGGCGGAGAAAACCTTACACGACTTTGGCTTACACCGGCTTAACGACACAAAGCTAAATGTCGAGTTCTAATCGTAGCTAGAACCAATCTCACGACTTCACAACACAACTTCTTCACGACTTGTTCACGACTATTTCACAACGGCTTCACGACTGCTTCACGACTTCAACACGACCGCTACACAACCAACATGCTACGGCTTCACAACTTCAACACTATGTCTTCACGACTAAGACTTCACGACTTCAACACGACCGCTACACAACCTCTATGCTACGGCTTCACGACTTCAACACTAGGACTTCACGACTAAGACTTCAAGGCTTCAACACGACCGCTACACAACCTTTATGCTACGGCTTCACGACTTCAACACTAGGGTTTCACGACTTCAACGCTAAGGCTTCACAACTTCAACACTAGGACTTCACGACTTCAAAGCTACGGCTTCACGACTTCTACTCCGCGGCTTCACAACTTCTATACCACAACTACTTATACAATTTCTTCACTACTTACATACAACACAGATCTACTATACACACCTTGCACAAATGAATGAATGATTTACAAACTTTTTTAAACTAACAACTTAAGTAACAAGAAGATACTAAGTTGTAATACTTCTAATCTTGATTGATAGAAGTATTCTTCTTTTGCACTTGAATGAGGGAAGCTTGGATCACTTGGAAACCAAAGCTTAAGATTATATGATCAAAGGATTATTAGAAAGTATTTACAAGATTTAGATTAGAAAGTTTGGGGTGCAAAAGGTGAGTAAAAGTCCAGGAGAAGACTGGTATTTATAGGAGAAAAATTGGACAGCTGGAAGTCTACTAGAGCGGGGGCGGTCCCCTTAAATAGGGGGCGGTCCCCTTAATTATTAAGGGGGCCGCCTAGTAAAATTAAGGGGGCCGCCCCTTCTGTCCGTTGGCCAATTTTGTCCTTTTGTGGGGAAGGTTTTTCTGGAACATTTTAACTGATTTTGGTTAAAAATTTGAATTCATATTTTTATAAAAGATTAAACATTTTTATTTAATGCCAAAAATGTTTTTCAAAAATATATAAAATGTTTTTGATGTTTTATAAAAAATCTAGTTATTAAGAAAATGTTCCTTTGATCATATAATGCATTAAGCATTAGTTCATTCATACCTTAAGTGATTTGAGTTGTAGAAATAGATATTTACAACTAAATACTTGTTTACGTCATAATTTTCTGATTAATGATTTTACATTTTGTGATTATCAAAACGTAGAGATATCGAAAAATATTAATAACGTGTTTAGGCATTATTTATATCAACACTGTCTTGTTGCAAAAGCCACATTGGATGAGTCCATGCTATGGCATAGAAGACTTGGTCATGTCAATTTTAAACTTATAAATAAAATTGTTAAAGATGGTTTGGTAAGAGGCTTGCCTCAAAAACATTTTGAAAATGACCAGACTTGTGTTGCCTGTCTTAAAGGCAAACAACACAAGGCTTCTTGTAAGCCCAATACACAGAACTCTATTACTCAACCTTTGTTTATGCTACATATGGACTTGTTTGGTCCAACATCTGTGAGTAGTATTATGCATAAAAGGTACTGTCTTGTAGTTACTGAAGACCATAGTAGATTCACATGGGTTTTCTTTTTAGGATCTAAGGATGAGACACCTAGAATTCTTAAGACATTTATAACTAAGATAGAAAACTTAGTGGATAAGAAAGTAAAAGTCCTCAGGTGTGACAACTGGACAGAGTTCAAAAATAGAGTTATGGATGAGTCCTGTAAAGAAAAAGGTATTACGAGAGAGTTTAGTATAGCTAGAACTCCTCAGCAGAATGGGGTTGCTGAAAGGAGAAATATGACACTAATAGAAGATGCTAGAACCATGTTAGCTGACTCCAAATTGCCTATCACTTTTTGGGCTGAAGCAGTTAATACTGCTTGTTATGTGCAGAACAGGGTTTTGGTAGTTAAACCACACAACAAGACACCATATGAACTGTTTAGGGGTAGAACACCAGCTTTAGGTTTTCTAAGACCATTTGGGTGTCATGTAACTATTCTAAATACTTTAGACCATCTAGGCAGGTTTCTTGGTTGGGTACTCACTAAATAGCAAAGCCTTTAGAGTATACAACACAAGAACAAGGAAAGTAGAGGAAAACCAGCATGTTCAGTTTCTAGAAAATAAATCTAATGTTGCAGGTGAAGGTCCAAAATGGCTATTTGACCTTGATACTCTAACCTAATTAATGAACTATGTGCCAGTTGCTGCAGGAACCTTTTCTAATGATTTTGCAGGTTCAGAAGAGGATGTTGCAACAAATGAAGCAAGCTTGGGAAAGGAGAAAGATCAAGATCATATACTGATGCCAATATGGAACAGTGTGGATTCATCTTCAAAAAATGGCGAGCCTTCTACTGATGAAGATAAAGAAGGTTTTGAAGATGAAAACAATGAGGATGGAGCTGAAGAACATGAGAATCAAGAAAACAGTACAAATGAAGATTGTACTGTTGAGCCTCAAGTTGATACTGTTGGGAAAAATAATCATACTGCTGGCCCATCAGATCCTAATACTGATGATTTCTCAGAAGATGAAGTGGATATCAACAATTTACCACTCACCTATCCAGTTCCCACAACTCCACACATAAGGATACACAAATATCAGTCCCTAGACAATGTGATTGGAGACATACAGTATGGTGTGAAGACAAGAAGATAGACCATGACTTCAGATCAACAAGGCTTTCTTAGTGCTGTTTATGAAGAAAAGAAGCATGAAGATGGCAACACATGTCTATTTGTATGTTTCCTTTCCCAATCTGAGCCAAAAAATGTCCTTAAAGCCTTAGAAGACTCAAGCTGGGTAGAAGCCATGCAAGAGGAGCTGCTCCAATTCAAGATTCAGAAGGTTTGGGTATTGGTTGATTTACCCAAGGGTATGAGGGTCATTGGAACCAAATGGGTTTTCAGAAACAAGAGAGATGAAAGGGGGATAGTGATCAGAAACAAGGCAAGGCGTATAGCCCAGGGGTATACACAAGAAGAGGGGATAAACTATGAAGAGGTTTTTGCACCTGTAGCTAGTATTGAAGCCATAAGATTGTTCTTAGCTTATGCTTCTTTCATGGGCTTTACTGTTTACCAGATGGATGTCAAGAGTGCCTTTTTCTATGGTACTATTGAAGAGGAGATATATGTCTCTCAACCTCTAGGTTTTGTAGATCCAGAACATCCTGACAAGGTGTACAAGGTGGTGAAAGATCTTTATGGATTGCACCAAGCTCCAAGGGCCTGGTATGAAACATTGGCTTTTTATTTGTTGGAGAATGGTTTCCAAAGGGGCAAGATTGATTAGTCTCTTTTCATCAAGAAAAATAAGGGGGATATCTTGCTAGTACAGGTTTATGTGGATGATATTATATTTGGATCCACAAAGAAGGAGATGTGCTTAGAATTTGAGAAACTTATGCATGATAAGTTTCAGATGAGTTCCATGGGGGAACTTACCTTCTTTTTGGGGTTGCAAGTAAAACAATCAACTAAAGTGGCAAGCACACCTGTTGATCCAGAGAAACCTTTGATTAAAGATGCTGATGGAGATAGTGTTGATGTACACACCTACAGATTAATGCTAGGGTCCTTGATGTATCTTACTTCATCAAGACCATATATCATGTTTGCTTTATGTGCTTGTGCAAGGTTTCAAGTCAATCCCAAGGCTTCCCATTTAACTGTTGTCAAGAGGATCTTTAGGTACCTTAAGGGTCAACCTAAGTTGGGTCTGTGGTATCCTAGGGAATCACCTTTTGATTTGGTGGCATACTCAGACAGTGATTATGCTGGTGCAAGTCTGGATAGGAAATCAACAACTGGTGGTTGTCAATTCCTTGGTTGTAGACTTATATCATGGCAATGTAAGAAGCAAACAATTGTGGCAACTTCTACAACTGAAGCTGAGTATGTAGTTGCTGCAAGTTGCTGTGGTCAAGTTCTTTGGATTCAAAATCAACTGCTTGACTATGGGTAAAATTTTATGAATACCATAGTAGTACAATATGCATTATTAAAAATCCAGTGCAACATTCTAAAACAAAACACATAGAAATTAGGCATCATTTTATAAGAGATTGCAATGAGAAAAAGTTAGTTCAAGTTGTTAAAATTGATACTGATCAAAACTTTGCGGATCTTCTCACTAAAGCCTTTGATGTTGGAAGGTTTCAATACTTGGTAGCAAGTATTGGAATGCTTAACCCTTAAAGTTTTTAATCTGTGTGTTTTTGTACATTAAATTGGATTTGTACTGCTAGGTTTGTCAATAGGTACTATTATGTATAGTTTATACTGCCAGTACAAATTAGGACTGTTTGTTAGAACTGTTAGTCATATGTTTATACTGCTATGAAGCAAATGCTTTGCCATTTGTTTTCTTGGTTTTGGACTAACAATTGCAGGTATGGATCGTTTGGGCACAAAGGAATTACTAGTGCATTGTGTGAGCAGCAAATGGTGGAATGGTTGCTGACATAATAGATTGATGATGGACAGAATTTGGGGATCCATTAACAAAGGTTTTATACCTAAGTTAACTGATTCTTTAAAATTTCTTTCTTGAAATCTTATTATGATGTTTTGCATTGGAATTGATGGCATAGTTAGATAGATAGTAACTGACCTAACTCACTCTCTACCATTTTATACTTTTAGTATAATGTGTTAGTCTAAGGACATCTGGTAGAGAGAACAGCGAGCAAAAGTGAATCTAGCACATTTGTGTTAGAGGCAACACCTGCCACGAGCTAGAAACCCTGTCAAGAAAGCTCTTTGAATAAGTTTATCTGATCACAGGCAGTTATTTATAACTGAAATCATTGGTTCAATTCTCACACAACTAGAGGTTACATTAAACCGAAATTCTGATTAAGTGTCTGTCATTACACTTAATCCTTTCAAAATGGTTGTAAGCAGTTATGTTTTTAATCAAAATTGAGTTCATACTGCTAAGTCAAATTTTTTCCAAAAAGTTAGTACTGCCAGGCAAAAAGTTAGTACTGGTAGACTTAAGTTTGTACTGCTGGATAACCGTTAGTACTGGTGCGAAATACCAGCTTTTTGAAAATAGCCATTGAGAGTTTGTTGAGATTTTTACTGATCAATATCTTATCTTAAGGGTTTCCTTTTTTGATATTATTTTTACTTTTAATCTATTATATTCACTTTTCTTCAATCAAAATTTATCTTTTAATTGAAGTCGGTCCAATAGAAACCCTCATAAGTCTTTCTTAATATCTCAATTCACTTTCTTCCATCTACTTTCTAACCTAAATTACTCTAATCCCAGCAGTCAAACCCCACTTTTACTGAAAAATAATGGCATCTCTATCTTTTGTTGATAAGCACAACATGGTCGCATATTTGGAAAAAGCAGAGGAGGATACTCAATTCCATCAGATAGTGGACTTTTTAAATGCTTCTCATATAAGGTATTCCTTGACTCTTAATCCCACTATCTATGTCTCCCAAATCAGAGAGTTTTAGCAGACTGCTACTGTTAGAAAATTTGACAATGGAGACAAAGAATTAAATGCAACAGTAGATGGCAAAACCATCACTCTTACTGAATCATCACTCAGCAGGCATTTCCAACTGAATGATGACAATGGTATTAGTGCTAAGCCAGATACTAAAATTTTTGAAACTTTAACCAGAATGGGGTACAACATCCAATCACAGTCTTTAACTTTTCAAAAAGGTTGTTGAGGGGAACGCTTCGATACACTTGAAGGATGTTAGTCCTTTGTAACTTTGTGTATATGATATGTTTGAGTTAATATGATTAAGTATGCGGAATCTACTTAACCACACTTAGAAGGTTATTTTGATATGGAAATGGAACAGTTATGTTTGTTATAGAACAATGAACAAAGAAAGTTTATCACCAAACGATTCAATATTATTCAAAATAATACGAGTGATCTTCAATATCACTAGGGTTACAAAACCTTGAATCTTATGTTTCTATGACTTGTGATATTATTGTGTTTGTTCTTTTCTCTTAACAGATATGATCTAATTAATGCGTACAATATCTAAGCCTATGATTTCTTTTTTATAGTCCAAGAGAGATCTTTACAATATTGTCAAGTCTAATTGAACACATGCTTGAGAGTATCAGTCATTAAGATACAACATGTATATATGTTTACAACTTGTTACTGAACACTTTGTCTAAAGATATTATCTACCGTGTATTGTTGACTATTATACACATAATATCTTCGTATACTTATCCAACCAGCAGTAGAATACTTCAACAGTTATCCACTCAGCAGTAGAATCTTCTTCACTAGCAGCAGCATCATTCAGCAGTAGAATGTTTAACGCTAGCAGTAGAATCAAATGCACTAGCAGTAGAATGATACTTAGAGTATTTCTTTGAGCAGAAACGATCTTGTGAACATGTAATTTTCAATACTAATCTTCAGAACAAGTAATTCCCAACAATCCTCCCCTAAACATGTGAATCCTTTTTCAACATGTTTCATCTGAATTAAATGAGGATTGTGAAGATCTTTAAAACACTTCTTAGTCAGACCCTTGATCTGAGCTTCTCTTTGTTCTGTAAGACTAAATATCTTTCTCAGTAACTCATCTGCCATTTTCTTTTGACTTTAACAATATTAGTACCAATCTTCAAGCTTCAAACAAAGCCTAAAAGATGGTGCAATTTCCTTGGATGGAGGAATTATAAGAGGAAATGATGCTGTGTATCTTGGATGCTTGTTTCAACAAGTGAAATCATCTATCAGCATGCCTTTGCAAGTGATGAACAAACGTAGTGAATTGAAATTGAAACTGAAAGAACCTAGATAGAACTCTCTCCTTTGGGATGAACTGAAATTGAAACTGAAAGATCCCAGATAGAACTTTCTCCATTTGAAATGCTTCATCCCTTCTGAATATCTATAATACTACAGAATCAGCTCTGTTCTTGTCATTTTCAACCTCCATGTCATCATCTTGTATGCTCTTGTCTTTTCCTCCCTTACATTTGGTTAATCTTCCTTCTTTGGATTTATTTCCTCCCCTGAGATATTTCTTCCCCTGAGATGCAAATAACATTTTATCCTCCCCTGTTTGGAAGATCTCTCACCATCATCCCATCATTATCTGATCTACCAATGTGAACTTGTTTTCAGACAATGTTGTACATGAAGCCATCAATTCCTTAAGAGTTTATGTGATGCCCTCATCACTTCTAGGTGTGTTAACTCCTATGAGAGGTGATTCATGGGGCATTGACTCATTATCCATCAATGGATGGTTTTGCTGAGTCCCTTTGAAAATCCTTTTTAAGAAACTTTTGACTTAGCAGTATGTTCATGATTTTATTATAGAAAAATCATACTGCTTTCAACCATTTTGAAGGGATTAAGTGTATAACAGATACTTAATCAAGAATGCGGTTTAAAGCAACCTCTGGTTGTGTGAGAACCAATGTTTTTTAGTTATAAATAACTGCCTGTGTAAAGATAAACCTATTCAAAAGGCTTTCTTGACAGGGTTTCCAGCTCATAGCAATTGTTTCCTCTAACACAAGTGTTAGATTCACTTTTACTAGCTGTTCTTTCTATCAGATGTCCTTAGACTTGCTCATTATACTTAAAAGTATAAAATGCTAGAAAGTGAGTTGAATCAGTTACTATCTGACCAACTGAACCATCAATTCAGTGTAAAACATGATAAATAGGTTTCAAGAAAGAAGTTTTAAAGAATTTAATTAACTTAGGTGTAAACCTTTGTTAAGAATCCCCAAACTTAGTCCATCATAAACCTATTATGTCAGCAACTAAGAATCATTCTGCTGCTTCCATTTCACTTGAAACTTCCTTTTTGTTCAATGTTCATACCTGAAAATGTTAGTCCAAAACCAAGAAACAAAATGCAAAGCATTTGTCTTATAGCAGTATCATAGATATGACTAACAAAATGAACTTAAACAAATAAAATTTGTACTAGCAGCACAAACTTTTCACTAACAGTAGTATTTTATAAAGCCAGCAGTACAATCAAAAATTTATATACAAAAACACATAGTTTTAAATCATTGAGGATTAAGCATCCCAATACTTGCTACCAAGTACTGAAACCTTCCAACATCAAAAGCTTTTGTAAGAAGATATGAAAAGTTGTGATCAGAATCAATTTTAAGAACTTGAATCAACATTTTCTCATTACAATCTCTAATAAAATGATGTCTTATTTCAATGTGTTTTGTTTTAGAATGTTGCACTGGGTTTTTAATTATGCAAATTGTACTACTATTATCAATATGAATGACAGTGTTCATGAAATTGTACCCATAGTCAAGAAGTTGGTTTTGAAGCCATAGGACTTAACCACAGCAACTTGCAGCAGCTACATATTCAGCAACTTGCACAGCTCTTTCAGAACTACAAACTTTAATCAAACATTATGATGACCAAAAGAAAGTCCTAAGCAGAACTCAACAAGACTTAGTATATTATAAATGTGGTTTAGAATCCCTAGAGAAGCAGATCATTCATTACAAACAAAATGAATTTGCTATTTCTGATGACAAAGCTCTTCTTAGACAAGACATATTCTTTAGAGATGCTGAAATTAAGCTTTTAAGAGAGGCTTTTGATAGGATCAAAAAGGAAAATGGAAACATTCACATGACTACACAAACACTAGAACATGCTTCTAGAGGTGTGACCAACAAGATAGAATGTCAAGTGATTAATAGAGCCAAGTCAGGGTTAGGATATAATGTTGTCCCACCCCCTTACAGAGGAATCCCTAAACCCCCAGGGATTGACCTAGAAAATTCAGGTGTACCTGAATTTCAACAACCTGAGCTACAATATGGTGTACAGCAAAAACAAAGCTAGTTGTTGATGAACCTAAGAAAGTAAGTGAGAGTTTAAGTAAAACTTCACTTCCTGAGGATAAGGTGTCCTCTGATAGAAGATCAGATAGAGTAGTCATTGAAGACTAGGTATCTGATGATGATGAAGATGAACAGGTTATGTCTAAACCTGAAGTGGTTAAGAAAGCAAGAACAAGTGTTCCTAAGATAGTCAAAACTAATACTGATAGGCCTAAAACCAACATTAAACATGTTAGGCAACCAGTTAGATATTGTGAACAATACAGAACCACAAATAAGCCTAAAGGCAACCAAAGGAATTGGAATGGCCTTAAGTCTCACCAACTAGGTGATGACTTTGACTTTTATAACAAAGCTTGTTTTGTATATGGAGAATTTGACTGTCTTGCCGCTTTCTGCAACCAAAGGGTATCTGGGTATACACACAATAGGGTAATTTACAAAAGGCAAACACCTAAATTTCACTTTCACTCTAATTCTAAGAGAACAAAACCCAGAGCAGTTTCAAAAGCAGTTCCTACTGCTAGACCATTCATGACTGTTAACCCAAGACCAACAGTTAAAAATGAAAAATCAACTCACAAAAATGCATCAAAAACTATTATAAGGCCCATTAAAACAATAGCAGTGGTCCAAAAACAAGTTTGGAAACCAAAGGGGACAACTGCAAAGCTAGCAGTTTCTACTGCTAAGCATGTAGTTCATACTACTGCTAGGGAAAACAGGGCAAATGTTGTTAAGGCCTCAACATGTTGGGTTCTTAAATCCAATGTTGCATCAACTGTTCTCAAAAGATTACATTTCATTGATGCAAGAGGCAGATCCAAGTCAGTAATGGCTTGGATCCCCAAAGGAAACTAATATTCCTCATTTTTGTGCAGGAACATTCAACTGATAAACAAGAGGATCAAGGATACTCAGATAGTGGATGTTCAAGGCACATGACAGGCAACAAGTCCTATCTTTTAGAGTTTCAATCAATAGATGGAGGCTATGTTAGCTTTGGAGGAGGTGTTGGTGGCAAAATTTCTGGTAAAGGTACAATTAAAACCGGAAATTTAGATTTTGAAGTTGTGTACTATGTACAAGAGCTTAAGTATAATCTTTTTAGTGTCTCACAAATGTGTGACAAAAAGAACAAAGTTGTTTTTTTCTGACACTGAATGTCTTGTACTTTCTTCTGATTTTAAGAAGCCTGATGAAAGTCAAGTACTTCTTAGAATTCCAAGAAAGGGTAACATGTACAGTGTTGATATGAAGAAAATTGTTCCTAAAAGGCTCTAACTTGTCTTGTTGCAAAGGCCACATTGGATGAATCAATGTGATGACATAGGAGGCTTGGTCACATTAACTTCAAAACCATAAATAAGATTGTTAAGAATAGCTTGGTAAGAGGTTTACCTCAAAAACGATTTGAAAATGACCAAACATGCATTGCTTGTCTTAAAGGCAAACAACACAAAGCCACTTGTAAGCCCAAATTTTTTAAATCTATCAATCAATCATTGTTTATGCTTCATATGGATTTATTTGGACCTACTTCTGTTAGTAGTATGATGCATAAAAGATATTGTCTAGTTGTTACTGATGACTATAGTAGATTTACATAGGTTTTCTTTTTAGCTACTAAGGATGAGACTTCTAGCATCCTTAAGACATTTACTACACAGATAGAAAACCTAGTAGACAAAAGAGTAAAAGTGATTAGATGTGATAATGGGACAGAATTTAAGAATAGAGTTATGGATGACTTCTGCAAGGAAAAAGGTATTAGGAGAGAGTTTAGTGTAGCTAGAACTCCTCAGCAAAATGAAGTTGCTGAAAGGCGAAATAGAACACTCATAGAAGCTGCTAGAACCATGTTAGCCGACTCTAAGTTGCCTATCACTTTTTGGGCTGAAGCAGTCAACACTGCTTGCTATGTTCAAAATAGGGTTTTGGTTGTCAAATCTCACAATAAGACATCATATGAACTTTTTAGAGGTAGAACTCCTGCAATAGGATTTCTTAGACCTTTTGGATGTCATGTGACAATTCTAAATACCTTAGACCATCTTAGAAAGTTTGATGGCAAAACAGATGAAGGATTCTTAGATGGATATTCTCTCAATAGCAAAGCTTTTAGAGTGTACAACTTGAGAACTAGAAGAGTAGATGAAAACCCGCATGTGGTATTTTTAGAGAGTAAATCCAATGTAGTAGGTCAAGGTCCTAATTGGCTATTTGATCTTGAGTCACTAACCCATTCTATGAATTATGTGCCTGTTGTTGCAGAAACTAATGATTTTTCAGGTTCACAAACAACAAATGAGGCAGGGTTAGACAAGGAGACAAATCAAGATTATGTATGGATGCTAATAAGTACCAGCGTAGCTTCAACTTCAACAAATGATGAATCTTCTTCTGGTAAAGCTAAAGAAGATGTTGAAGATGAACACAAGGAAGATGGAACCAAGGAACAAGAGAATGTTTCTACTGATGATAGTAATGCTGAGACAGAGCATTCTACTGCTAGGCTTAAAGTTTCTACTGCTGAGCCAAATGATTCTACTGCTGGCCCTTCAGACTCAAATGAAGCATATTTCTCAGATAAAGAGGTGGATTTGAGCAATATCTCACCTAACTATCAAGTTCCTTCTACCCCATACACCAGGATTCACAAAGTCCACTCCCTAGAAAATGTGATTGGAGATGTACAATCAGGTGTGAAGACAAGACAACAAATGATGTCTTCAGACCAACAAGGGCTTCTTGATGCCCTTTATGCTTCAAAGCAACATGAGTTTTCAAACTCTTGCTTGTTTGTATGTTTTATCTCTCAGGCAGAACCAAAGAACATTCTTAAAGCCCTAGATGATTCAAGCTGGGTAGAAGCTATGCAAGAGGAGCTTCTTCAGTTTAAGATTTTGAAGGTTTGGGTGCTAGTTGATTTTCCTAACGATGAAAAGATAATTGGCACTAGATGGGTTTTCAAGAATAAAAAGGATGAAAGGGGAATAGTGATTAGGAATAAGGCTAGATTAGTTACCCAAGGGTACACACAAGAAGAAGGTATAGACTATGATGAGGTTTTTGCTCCAGTAGCAAGACTTGAGGCGATTAGGCTTTTCTTGGCTTATGCTTCATTTATAGGCTTCACACTTTATCAAATGGATGTCAAGAGTGCTTTTCTATATGGTACTATTGAAGAAGAGGTGTATGTCTCACAACCTCCAGGATTCATTGATCCTGACCATCCAGAAAAAGTGTACAGAGTAGTTAAGGCTCTTTATGGCCTTCATCAGGCACCAAGAGCATGGTATGAAACACTAGCTTCCTACTTATTAGAAAATGGATTTCAAAGAGGCAAGATTGATCAGACATTATTCATCAAGAAGCACAAGAGTGATCTTTTGCTAGTTCAGGTGTATGTGGACGATATCATCTTTGGATCTACAAGGAAGGAGATGTGTTTGGAGTTTGAGAAGCTTATGCATGATAAGTTTCAGATGAGTTCCATGGGGGAACTTACATTCTTTTTGGGTCTGCAAGTTAAGCAATCTAGTGAAGGCATATTTATTAGTCAAGATAAATATGTTGCAGAGATACTTAGAAAATTTCACTTTGCTAATTCAAAAGTGGCAAGCACACCAATGGACTCTGATAAGCCTCTTCTTAAAGATTTAAATGGAGACAATGTAGATGTACACACTTACAGATCTATGATAGATTCTTTGATGTATCTCACATCATCAAGACCTGACATCATGTTCTCTGTTTGTGCTTGTGCAAGATTTCAAGTAACTCCAAAGGTTTCTCATTTAACAGCTGTCAAAAGGATTTTTAGATATCTTAAGGGTCAACCAAGGTTGGGTCTATGGTATTCATGGGAATCACCTTTTGAATTGGTAGCATTTTTGGATAGTGATTATGCTGGTGCTAGCTTGGACAGAAAGTCAACAACTAGAGGATGTCAATTCCTTGGGTGTAGACTTATCTCATGGCAGTGTAAGAAGTAAACAATTGTGGCTACTTCAAAAACTGAAGCTGAATATGTAGCTGCTGCAAGTATTAAAACAAACTTTATGATTTTGTACCTCAGTAGAGAAAGCCATGAGTGCCATCTGTGAAGAATCTTCTTCTTCATCAGCCATGAAACTCCAATCAAAACCTAGCCCATCAATAGCTACCATAGCTTTTGAGTTTGGCTCAGAAACCTCCCTTGTTTTGGATGTGCTTCCAAAACCTTTATTCTTGCTATCTTGCTGCCTTGGCATTCTACATTCTCTTGAGAAGTGCCCCATCATGTGGCAGTTATAGCATTCTATCTTTGACTTGTCAAAACCAGCAGTATCATTGTTGCTGATTGTGAACTTCTTCCCTGTCCTTTGATAGAACTTCTTGGCTCTCATGCTAAGAAGAGAAATTTGCCATTTTAGGTCCATTTTCTCCAGATCATCATCATTGATCTCTTGGAGGTCTTCATAAGTGAGCATGGACCCATCATTTCGATTTGTGAGAAATGCACAACAAGTCTTCTCATCCAAAATACCCATGGTACTGCTTGATGAACTAGCAGCACCAACACCATCAACAACTTTCACCTCTTCACTTGATTTTGAGGTACTAGGAGTTGACATAAATGCCATGTTCCCAGTATTAGAACTAGTACCTCCATTTTTCTTTAAATCTTGTTCCACAATTTTAAAGTTGCTATACAAGTCTATCAGTTCCATGGTGTCAAGGTCTGGCTTGTTCTTCCAGACAACAACATGTATAGCCCACTCTTCTGGTAAGCTTCTCAGAAATTTTGAGTTCAAATCTTCTTGAGGTATTTCAACCCCAAGAATAGCAAGTTGGCTCACAATATTCTGAAGTCTATTAAACATATGGTCAAGAGATTCATTGTTGGTAGAGGAGAAGTTTTCAAACTGCTGCTTGAGCAGTGTCTTGTGGGTTTTCTTGGTGGCTTCATTTCCACCATACCTGGCAACAATAGCTTCAAATAATGACTTGGCATCTTTGAACTTGCTGAAGTTTAAAAGTTGATCATTGGGAATGGTCATCATCAGCATGCTTCTTGCCTTTAGATCATTTTTCTTCTTTATTCTATCTTCTGCAGATGTTGGGTGAAGTTGTAGAGTTGTCACCACTTTTCCATCCACTGTTGATGTAGTGGTTGTAGGCTGGTAAGAGTTTCCATCTTCAATAATTTCCCAAAGTGCATAGTCTTGCACTTGGAAATATTGCTCCATCCTCAGCCTCCACATTTCAAACTCATTCTGTTTGAGCATGGGTAATTTTACAGCAACATTGGTCTGAATAGATTCAACGTCCATTTTTTCTTCTTCTTCTTCTAAATCAAATATATCAGCCTTTCTCTGATACCAATTGAGGGGAACGCTTCGATACACTTGAAGGATGTTAGTCCTTTGTAACTTTGTGTATATGATATGTTTGAGTTAATATGATTAAGTATGCGGAATCTACTTAACCACATTTAGAAGGTTATTTTGATATGGAAATGGAACAGTTATGTTTGTTATAGAACAATGAACAAAGAAAGTTTATCACCAAACGATTCAATATTATTCAAAATAATACGAGTGATCTTCAATATCACTAGGGATACAAAACCTTGAATCTTATGTTTCTATGACTTGTGATATTATTGTGTTTGTTCTTTTCTCTTAACTGATATGATCTAATTAATGCGTACGATATCTAAGCCTGTGATTTCTCTTTTATAGTCCAAGAGAGATCTTTACAATATTGTCAAGCCTAATCGAACACATGCTTAAGAGTGTCAGTCATTAAGATACAACATGTATCTGTGTTTACAACTTGTTACTGAACACTTTGTCTAAAGATATTATCTACCGTGTATTGTTGACTATTATACACATAATATCTTCGTATACTTATCCAACCAGCAGTAGAATACTTCAACAGTTATCCACTCAGCAGTAGAATCTTCTTCACTAGCAGCAGCATCATTCAGCAGAAGAATGTTTAACGCTAGCAGTAGAATCAAATGCACTAGCAGTAGAATGATACTTAGAGTATTTCTTTGAGCAGAAACGATCTTGTGAACATGTAATTTTCAATACTAATCTTCAGAACATTTAATTCCCAACAGTTGTTTTGCCCCACAATGGAGGTTTTTGATTCACACCATCCTTCATTGTCTTAGTCCTAAGAAAACCTCATAGGAACAGTTCAGTAGCAATATTGCAACTGCTCTCATCTGCTTAGCTACTGATAGGACTTTCAACTCTTCAAAACTTATCTTTGAAGGAATGGTGAAAAATGTTGATAGCAAATCAAAATTTTTGATGTATCCCAGGTTCATTCAAACTATTTTGAACATGAGGAAACATCAACTTCTTCCTCACAAAAATGTTTATCCAACACCCAAGCTTACCCAAAAACTTTTTAGTAATATGAGGATGGTCTCAAAAGGGTACAGTGGGGAAAAGGTTTCTTTATTTGATACAATTTTATAGGTACATTGTGAAGGGTCAACAACCCAGTTGACTCCCAACACACACCCCCAAGCTCAGAACAATCAGCCTCACAACCCACCTCATTACCTGATAGGTCTTTATCCAGAGAGGGCTCTGATGTACCTCAGAACAGAGTTCCTACCCCTCCCCATGTAGCAGATGAGGCTGACATTGTCAGTATAGGAAGGGCTGCTCCTACTGTCACATGCTTAGAAGCTAGGCAGGACAGGAATAACATTAATAAGACCCAACGTATGGCAAGACCTACAGTACCAAGCTCTTTTGAACCTAGTACTGTTGGTGAAATCCCAAGCCAACCAGATATTTTGGGTGGCTCAGATACTCACCATGTGGTGGAGTCTGAGTCTTTGCCCCATGATGCACCTCTCCCTAAAGGTCACACATCAGGAAGTGCTGAGGGCAGTAAGACACTTAATGAATTGATGGAAATCTGTATAACATTGTCTGATAAGGTTTCTATCTTGGAAGCTGAGCTCAAAACTCACAAACAGGTCTTTGGAAGAGTCTACACCAAGCTAGTTTTAAAGGTGAAGAAATTGGAGAAAACAGTAAAGACACTTCAAAGAAAAAGATCAGCCCAATTGGTAGAATCCTCTGAATCATCTTCTTCATCAAGTTCATCAGATGGTCAGGGAGAAGATAAAGGCAAGGAATCTTCCAAGCAGGGGAGGAAGATTGCCCAATTAGATGAAGACCCTAATGTTACTTTGGTCCAAGAGGAGTCTGGTACTCAGGGGAGGCCAGATGAGCAAATGGAAGAAGGTACTGCTCAAGAACAAGAAGGTATTGTTAGTGCATTTGAAGGTACTGTTGGCATTTCTCAAGGTACTGCTGGTGCTGTGTATACAAGAAGATAAAAGAAATCAAGAACAAATAAGGGTAAAGGAATAATGGTAGAAGAAGAACGATCTCATAAGATCACCAAGAAAAGTCAAGTTCAGATTTCTCTAGATGAGGAGTTAGCCCAGAGATTTCATGAAGAAGAGTTAGCAATGGCAGCTGAAGAAGAAAGATTGGCAAAATTTATAGTTGAACATAAGTTTTTGACTGAAGAAGAAGAAGAAAGAGCTGCACAAGTTCTTGCTGATAGGGAGCTAGCTGCCAAGCTACAAGAAGAGGAAAGGTCACAGTTCACAAGAGAAGAATAAGAACAAGTCATTGATGACCTTTTGGAGCAAATTAGGCAAAGTCAAAGAAAGAAGAAATCTTATCAGAAGAAACCTCCTAAAAGGAAAGAACAACTGTCTCATATGATGACTTATCTAAAGCACCAAGATAACTGGAAGGAACAACACTTCAAGGGAAGAACTTATGAAGAAATAGAAAAGATATATATCAATACTCATAGAAGAATGTGTTGATACAAAAGTTGGGCGTTCCTTGTTTCCGTATCAATTAGATCTTAATGCTTGAGACCTGCGCACTAAGAAAACAAAAAGACACCGTTAGGCTTATCGTGGGATTGTCTCCTACGATTATCCTCCGGTATGAGAGTAAGTAATCGGTTTTAGGGTTTAGTTGAAGAGTTAGGGTTATTAGATCGTACCTTAATGAGAGCCGAGATGCCCTCTATATATACACATGAAATCCTTGTTGGTTTCGTGTTCCTTACCCTTCGGCGTATCCCGCCTAAGTCGGTCGTTTGATACATATCCCATAAATAAGAGATATCCTATATCAAGACCATAAATAACTTCAGGTTTGGGCCATCGTAAGCCCAAACCGTTATCGTGATAGCCCATTCGTGATGGGCTTGAGTGTTAGTAGCGTCCATTGGTCGGGTTCGTGACCCGAATGAGGACTATACATCATCATGTCCCCTCAGTCTAGTATGCGCAGTGTACCTACTGCGGATGCTAAACTAACAAATGTAGCAAAAAGGTATTCCGGAATGCGTAGCGGAGAAGTTGCAAGTATTTCCCGCCTAAAAAAAAAGCAATATGATGAATCTAGTCCAAGTACATCCGTATTTCCTTCGTAAATCGTGAGGGGTGGGTGAAAAAGTGCTTCACCTTTTGGCTTCCCAGCCATACGATTAGAGCAAGTGGGGTACACGTGTCATCCATCCACAAATATGTGTAACCCTATATAAAGCTGAGCCGTCTTTTCACTGTGGCTATCACAGTAAAAACCGTCATTTTCCACCTTTGTTATACCTTCAAACAGCAATCAAAAAATCAACGAAAGCTAAGGTAATAGCGCGTGCGCTGCAAGACTCATTGAAGTTTAACCATGGTTCTTCAATTATCTGATTTTACATCCGATATATCCGAGGACAAACTTCGTCAGTTCACCTCGGATTATTACATTCCGGTCGCGTTGCACCTGGTGGTTCCGGTGGCGACTGCGTCCATAGCGAACTTCCCGGAAGGGAAAGTAGGGGTATACACACGTTTCTTTGAATTTACGAACCAACGTGTGCCCATTTCCCTATTTTTGTGCGATATTTTAAACCACTATCATCTCCATATTTCCCAACTGCACTGTATAGGTGCAGCAAAAATAACCAATTTTGAAGTAAATTATCGCTTGTTGGCGATTAACCCTACAATCCATCTATTCCGCGCGTTTTACCACACGTCGTGGTCAAACGGGTGGGTGTCCTTTTCCAAGCGCGCAGGGCCACTGCAGTGCTATACGAAAAAGTTAGACACACTGAGGAATTGGAGGGAGAAGTTCTTTTGGGTTGATAGTGCATTTTTTCCATGGATTTTTGAGTTCTATACCCAAGAATCATTACCGAGAGATGAGCGCCCCATCCCCGAAACATATAGCGCAGATAATGCGGAGACGATTAATGCCAATCGCATACCGATCAAAGCGTATCCAGAGGAGTTTTTGGTGCACATGGGCATTAGTCGCAATTACTTCGGTAGTCCGGAGGAAGTGCCAACTTTTTTGGACGAAAATAGCCAGGGTGGGTGCTTGTCCTTCCTTCCTCTTCGCTTATTAGTTGTAAGCGCTCTTCCCTTTGTAGCTTATCTAACTCATTTTGTGTTTGTTTGTTGCTTGTTGCGCAGAGATGGATCTATTCGGTGTTGTTCGCTTGGAGAGGCCGAAACAAGTGACTGTGGGTGTGCGCCCTTTAAGGGATGGCGAGGAGCCAGTTTTGGAGGCCACTGCGGGGCGCACGATGGAGATAGTGCAGGAGGAGCCAGAGGATACACCCCCAATTATTTTAGAGGCGACTCCTCTTCGCAGTTTTCCCACTCCTGAGGTACAAATCCCTGTGGAAGAGTTATCGCGCACAGACTCGTCAGAGAGTGGGGAGTTTGCCATGTCTGAAAGTGGGCAAGAAGGCGCTGGCCAAGGGGTGAAGCGCAAGACAGTTGCTGGGGATGATGGCGCTGGTACGTCCAAAAGAAGGCGCCATCTTATCTCTAGTGAGCAATCATCATCATCAGAGGAGAATGCGTCGCGGAAGGATACAACTGAAACTCCTCTCCTCAAGTAAGTAATTAGGGTTGTTTCGTCAACATTTTGGTGTATATTTTTCGCTGAGATTACAATAATAACCTTGCGCCCTCGTCATTTACATGCAGTGTTGAAGCTGTTGGGGATGCTGCTCACGCTGGGAAATCGCAATCCAAGGCGAGTCCCTCGCCTACTGATCATCTTGCGCAGGGGGGCCAAGGATCTGGGACAAATGCTTTTGAAGATGTGCCTACGGACCAGTTGATTGAGGAGTTAAGCTTGGCTGCTGCGCATCAAGCCTCATTGGTTGCACAGCTTAAAGCTAGGCATGCGGGTGAAGGTAGCAGCAGTGCGCAGAAGGATAAGGAAATTGCGCTACTGAAGGCGCAGTTAGCTGATGCTCAGGCTGAAATAGAGTCAACCACTGTGTATGCTCAGAAGCTTGCTGATGAGAGGCTATCATTGTTTGCTCAAGTGAACCAAGAGCGCGCTGGCGCAAAAGAGTACAAGGCCACTTGCCTTTGGGCCTTGAAGTATATGGAGCAGAACAAGAGTGCTCACTTCGCCAGACTAGATGATTTCCGCAAGGCTGTGGAGGAGTCGTTGGAGAAGCAAGAAATCAAGCTGCGCAAGCTCAGTATCGAGTATGACGAAGAGCTATACCCACATCTGGTATCTTCTATCGCTGAGCGCAGGTGGCTTATCAGCCATGGGCTACGCCTTGCTGCCTTGGGTACTTTGGAATCCTAAGAGGTGCGGGAGGCTTTTGGGGAAGTTGTGGAGCGTGCGCTTGCACGTGGCAAGGCGCAGGCTATAGAGGAGCTCTCTGAGAGCGGTTTGTTGAAGGTGCTTGCCACACAAGTGCCCGATTATAATGCTGATTCCTTCGATGAGCTTGTCGCTGCTATGGAAAAGATGAAGCTGCTAGACCTTCCTCACATTGCTCAACTGGAGCGCGACCAAGATTACCCCATAGGTGTTATTATGGAGGGGTTAACCTTGGCTAGGCATGCAGCGGAGGGCGCAGAGGCACAAGCTGACTATTTTCTCAAGCCAGATGAATCGCAGCTGCAGGTACCTATCTTCGCTCGCCCTCGCAACGTCCTGGATCCTTTTTCCCTTGAAAAGGAAATTTCTCTGAAGGAGTCCTTGGAGGCCCATGCTTTGAGGCTTGCGAAGAAGCAGGGTGTGAAGGGGAAGGCCATCCTTTGTGGTGTCGGTGCTGCGCATATTCCTAGGTCTGATGGAGTGCCCGTTAGCATACCGACAGTGTCGCCCCAAGATAGTGGTCTTCTGAAGGAGCTTAAGGGAACTGGTCGTGCTGTGTACTGATGAAGCGAAAAGTGTACCGCTTTTAAGGGGTCATTTAAGCCCTAAATCATATTTATTTGATCAAATATTGCCCTAAATCGTTCCTTTTGTCATTTTAGGTACTTTTGAGGAGAAATCTGGAAAAGGAGGCATTTTGGACGTTTTTGGAGCATAAAAGTGAAGAAAACGACAAAGTCTCAAAATTGTGCTGGAAATTACCTTTGACGGTGTCAGGATTTGTTCTGGACGACGTCATGGCTTGGCAAAAGTGGTGGATGTGAATATTACTCATGATAAGCCAGAGAAATTTGCATGGAATTCTGACGGCGTCACGCTTTAATGTGATCAAGGTCGTCACGGCTTAATTTAAAGAGGGACGGCGTCACCCCTAAGTCTGACGGCGTCAAGCCTTGATAAGCCAGAACGGATTTTGGAGAGCTAAAGAGGGACGGCGTCAAGAAGGCCATCCGGGAACCCTAAAAGCGGCGAGGTGACGGCGTCACACTCCATAACGTGACGCCGTCAGATCTGAAAGTCTATATATAGTTTTTGCAATTTTTTGTCATTAGTGTGGAACTTATTGGGGAACTTTGTGTGTGAAAACCCTAAGACGATTTTAGCAGCTTTTTCAAGGCTTTTTGCCTTGAGATCTTCCATGTTACATTGAAGATAAGTTATCAATTAATCATTCAATATGTCTATGTGTTGTTTGATTCTATCTTGTTCTTGTCTTTTGTTTAACATGCTAGGCTAGATTTATCTTGTGTTTGCTTAGATCTAATGAAACCTAGCTATTGATTATTGGTTATTAGTGTGTTATTAGTTGTATTGGATGATTGTTCATCTATGTTAGGCTTAAGAAAACTGGCTAACTTCCTATTCGGTAACTTGCTTGAACGTCTTAAGAAACATGAACCAATGCGTACTAAGGTTTTTATGGTTGTATTTAATGCACAAGCGAATTCTAGTGATCCCATGTTAGGAGCTTCCTAGCCGGCTCGACATAGGAGTGAAGTAGGAGCTTGTAGAGTTGGGGAAGTACGTACGCCACCCCACGATTGGTATTAAGGAATACACCCGTCATCCACGCAATTAATACAAACTAATCAACCGGTAAAATATAGTTAGGGAGTAAGGAAATCTAAGTAAACACATTTCTCTCCACATAAGTTTTACCACCTTTTCATTTTCAGTTATTTTATTTTATTTGCATTTGTAGTAACTTGGGTTAGTTGACTAGCAACTAATTCCGCCCACTCTTCCAAACCCGAGATTTTACTTGCTTTCATAAAAAATTATAAAAATATAAAAAGAATCTTCTCTCACCCTTAGACCTATTAGAGTAATTTTTCATACCTAACGAACACTATTCCCTGTGGAGAACGATCAATCCCCCGTACTTACCACTACACTATACTACATCGGTCAGGTACACTGCCTGGTGGGGTTGTAAGCCTCTTGAGATCCCTCGAGAGGTAAAACCTGTTGTAAGGTTGCAAAACCACGCATCAAGTTTTTGGCGCCGCTGCCGGGGAATAGTTATTGTTTAGGTTGATTTTTTTTTTTTTTTTTAGGTCTACTCACTAGATTCCTTTCTAGTGAGATTTTTATTTTATTTTTCTAGGATTTCTTTAGTCTATCTTTTTCTTTGTGCCCTTTATTTGTAAAACCATTTTTCATTTGTCACTATGGCGGATGAAATTCCATTTAGATCATTAACAATAGAGGAACAATTACTTTACACGGATAGATTTGCTTCCTGTTGTTCCAATGAATTTTTAAGTGATCTTAGATATATACAAGAGGAGATGGGTATAAAGTTTGATAGGTTTGATGAATTATGTGCATGTGTGGCTTTTATTAAACAATCATTGTTAGGATCAACTCCTTTTAATAAGACCCTTTGGAAAATTTTTGAGGAAAGCCTCCTAACCGTGAACCATAAGTTTAATGAATTAATGGGTTCGTATACATCACAACTTGAGGAAACAATTGAGGAGGATTTAGCCGAACATGAGCATATTGAGAAAAAAGAACTAGGTTTTATGATCAATGACTTTGAATTTCAAGGAACACATGATGAATCCTTTAGGCAAATTGAACATAGTAATCATGTTATCGGGGAAGATTCTTATGAATCGGACTTAGAACTTGAAATGGCTAGAGAAGGATTTGAGATACTTAGGAACATGTTTGGGTTAGATTCTACTAAAACACATGATGTGGATATAATTGATATAGAGACAAGGAAGGATGAGGTAAATAACACAAACCTACAAAGTACCCCACAAGTCCTACCATCATTCGAGGCATACACACCGCCCGTGACTTATCCGGAAGAAGTAGAAGAGATTGCGTGGTTTTGTAACCTTACAACAGGTTTTACCTCTCGAGGGATCTCAAGAGGCTTACAACCCCACCAGGCAGTGTACCTGACCGATGTAGTATAGTGTAGTGGTAAGTACGGGGGATTGATCGTTCTCCACAGGGAATAGTGTTCGTTAGGTATGAAAGGCTACTCTAATTAGGTCTAAGGGTTGAGGAAGATTCTTTTTATGTTTTTATAATTTTATGAAAGCAAGTAAAATCTCGGTTTTGAAGGAGTGGGCGGAATTAGTTGCTAGTCAACTAACCCAAATTTACTACGAATGCAAATAAAATAAAATAACAGAAATGAAAAGTGGTGAGAAACTTATGTGTAGAGAAATGTGTTTACTTAGATTTCCTTACTCCCTAACTATCTTTTACCGGTTAATTAGTGTGTATTAGTCGCGTGGATGACGGGTGTATTCCTTAATACCATTCGTGGGGTGGCGTACTTACTTCCCCAACTCTACAAGCTCCTACTTCACTCCTATGTCGAGCCGGCTAGGAAGCTCCTAACATGGGATCACTAGAATTCGCTTGTGCATTAAATACAACCATAAAAACCTTTAGTACGCGTTTGGTTCATGTTTCTTAAGACGTTCAAGCAAGTTACCGAATAGGAAGTTAGCCAGTTTTCTTAAGCCTAACATAGATAAACAATCATCCAATACAACTAATAACACACTAACAACCAATAATCAATAGCTAGGTTTCATTAGATCTAAGCAAACACAAGATAAATTTAGCCTAACATGTTAAACAAAAGACAAGCATAAGATAGAATCAAACAACACATAGACATATTGAATGATTAATTGATAACTTATCTTTCAATGAAACATGGAAGATCTCAAGGCAAAAAGCCCTGAAAAAGTAGCTAAAATCGTCTTAGGGTTTTATCCCAAAATTCCACACACTAAGCTCTCCCTAATGACAAAAAATTAGAAAACTATATATAGACTTTTACATCTGACGGCGTCACCTTATGGATTGTGACGCCGTCACCTCGCCGCTTCTAGGGTTCCCGGATGACCTTCTTGACGCCGTCCCTCTTTAGCTCTTCAAAAATCCATTCTGGCTTATCAAGGCTTGACGCCGTCTAACAATGAACGTGACGCCGTCCCATTATGATTTAAGCCGTGACGCCCTCGATCAAGTTAAAGCGTGACGCCGTCAGAATTCACATGCTATTTTCACTGGCTTATCATGAGTAAATTTCACGTCCAACTTTTCTTGCCAAAGCATGACGCCGTCCAGAGTAAATTGTGACGCCGTCAAGAGTAACTTTCAGTCGATTTTTGAGACTTTGTCGTTTTCTTCACTTTAATGCTCCAAAAACGTCCAAAATGCCTCCTTTTCCAGATTTCTCCTCAAAAGTACCTAAAATGACAAAAGGAACGATTTAGGGCAATATTTGATCAAATAAATACGATTTAAGGCTTAAATGACCCCTTAAAAGCGGTACACTTTTCGCCTCATCAAATACCCTTACACTTGAGATTTGCTTGTCCTCAAGCAAATGCGCTTTTATTCTAATCAAAATACAAGTTAGGGGTCATTTAATGCAAACATAAAAGTAATTACAACAAATAATCGTTCCACTTCAATCATAATAAGCACGGAGATTACAAACTAGCACCTCACAAGTAGTGTTTAGATACTCACATCTCTCAAGTGTCATCAAAATAAATCTCATAAATGAAAACGGATAATATCTCTCACTACCTGTCATAGCAAATAGATTACCATAGGCTTGGGAAAGGATCGAAAACCTCCTCCACTAGGCGTAAGCACCTAAGATAAACTATCAAAGAGGGCTTTTAAATGGGTTATAACGTTAGGTGTAGGGAAAAGGAAAACACGGTTTTGTTGGATAAAGGATATTTTACTGGTGGCGAGTTAAAAATCTTGATCAATTACATGTACTATACAACGTTGCTAAGCCAAGACTAGACTCGATCTTAAGCTAGAAACAAAATAACAAAATAACAAAAATATAAAACAAACATAAAATGAAACGGGATGGTAGTCCGTATGTTTTTTTCTATTTCTCATTTTCTCATTTTTTTTTGTATTTTTCTTGAATTTTTTTTTTTTTTTTTTTTTTTTTTTTTTTTTTTTTTTTTTTTTGCATACACTTTTGCCCTACCATCCAAAATAATACATCATAGGGGCATTGCATTCCCCTTACACTTGAATTTTTACATAACTTTACAAATACTAATCTAATGACTCGAATTAAGATAATCGAAAAACTTGGAGTACTTTTAAAACATTTAGCACATATGGGGGTAATAAATGATGTTCTTCCCCATTACTCCATTACACTAGTACTTTACCCATGAGTCCCAATTGTCCCAAAACAATATGTACAAGGATATGACTCGACTTAGCAACCATGTAATCAATTAGATAATTAACTTGGGTTTAAACAAATGTTGTAACAATAATGCACTAAAAATGAGTGCATACAAGGTAGGCTAAGGCGATTTGGGTGTACATTTAAGTGGGGTGTAACAAATTCTTCCTTTAAGTAAGATGCTTAAAGGTCGAAACGAAAAGATAGGCTCTGAGGGGTGTACTAGGGGTATCGTGTACTAAAAATGAGTACAACGCAAAGGGTGTGGGAGAATTACTTGACCAATGTAGCCAACGTAATTATAACAAAAACACAGGTGTAAAACAATGGGTTAATCCTAATGCCTCTTATCATGTAGTAAATCTAACTACACGAATGTAGTCTCACTTGTGGCCTCGGAATGGTCCTAACGCAAGTTCTAGAATCTAAGTGCTACCGGTACACACATCATAGCATAAATGCTTTTCCTACCAATTCTAGGGGCGAACCTCACATATTTGGGGTGGAAAATTTTTTTAGTGGTACGGTTTTTTGTGCTAGTCATATAATTCCTATCCATGAGACGCTCATTAAGATCAAAGTTTCACTCCTATATGTTGTAAAAAATTTTAAATTTGGCACTAAAATTACCTTAACAAGTATTTCTCTCAGTTTTATTACACATCTACTATTAAACAAACAAAAATCAAGCGCAATGGCATTCTCTAAAATCGTACTTTTACCCTCCCCTTACACTTAAGATGAACATTGTCCCCAATGTTCAAATAACAAGATGTAAAAGAAAAAAAAAATAAAAGAATGAAATCAAATACTCCCCTGATTCGCTCGTTGGATAGTGAAATTACACGGTTAAATCTTCCTCCAAAGAGAATGTTGAAGCTCCATGACTAATGCATCGCCATAAGCTTGATTCCAAAAACATCTCCTTGTCCAAAATAACCTGTTGAACCTGAGAAAACAAACACGAAAACCTGCATAACATCGGCGGGATAAAATCTATATATAAGGATATAATGCTTGTGGAATGATAATTTTGCAGATTCCTGGAGATTATAAGTTGGAGATTTTAATAAAAACTTTTCTAAAAACAAAACTTTCAAAAATTTCTGGAAATTAAATCTGACGCCGTCAGGTTATAACCCCTGACGCCGTCAGAAATGACCTGACAAAACTTTTCATTTTAAGTTTCCGGAAAATTTTTGGAAAAACCTTTACCTTACTTCCTGGAAATCCTGCAAAACATCATTATGACTCGATACAAGCATTTGACTCAAGCAATTACGAATATGTATGTTCATTTATTATTATTATGATTCATGTTCATTTGTGTTCTAATAAACCGATTTAGATTTCCCTTACACTTAACTTTTGCAAAATACCTTTATATGTAGTTAAGACGAAGTTAAAAACAAAATAAAGCATTTTCACAAATTACTCTTGAACATGAATCAATAAGAATAAAAATTAAACACACATACGGAAGCAAATAAAAACAAACAAACAAACAAATAAACACACAAAGCAAATAAAACTTGGGTTGCCTCCCAATAAGCGCTTGTTTTTGTTCGAGTCACGAGCCTGACTCTACCCTTATTTAACAAAAATAGGGGAGGTTTTCCCTACACTTAGGATTAAGTGCGGGTGATAGTAGCGATACACACCAGCTCGGTAGGAGTATGCCACGTGAGGAAAGAGTGGTGGATGAATTATATGCTCAAAGGGGTGTGCTCCTTTCATCATAACCTTGCCTAGTTCACTTTGGTCAATGGGTGATTTTGAGTTTCCTCCTAAAAAGGGATCATCTTCTATCAACTTTGAGAGACTCCTAGTTGGGAATCCATCTTGACCTAATAAACCCGGTTTAAACCCATAATGTTTCTTGTGATCAATCATGAATGGGTGATGTAGACATGTAAGATCATTTTTCACTCCTATATTGTCTTCCTCACTACAAGGCTTAATGTCCACTACCTTAAACTTAAGACTACCCGGACTATATGTTTTGATGGGTGGATCGGGACCTAATTCAATTCCTAAATTTACATCTAAAGATGGAAGATTAGGTAACGGTTTTGGTTGAGGCTCCGGTTCATCAAAACTAGGAACTTCCATAGAACTAAAAGAAAGGTTGTGGCTACAAGTATTCAAACCTATTTCTTCTAGTTGTGTTTGGTCCAAGGGCTCTACCTCTATTGGGGTTCCTATAGTCTCCTCAACTTCTTCCGGGTAAGTCACGGGCGGTGTGTGTGCCTCAAATGATGGTAGGACTTGTGGGGTACTTGGTGGGCTTATGTTACTTACCTCATCATTCCTTGTGTCAAGATCACCTATATCCTCATCATGTGTTTTAGTAGAATCTAACCCTAACATTTTCCCTAGTATCTCAAGTGCTTCTCTAGGCATCTCAACTTCTATATCCGAATCATAAGGATCATCCTCAATATTCTGACTGCTATATTCAAATTGCCCAAAAGATTCATCATGTGTTTCTTGAGATTCATCGTCATCGATCACAAAACCTAGGTCTTTTTGATCAATGTGATCATGCTCGGCTAGATCCTCCATCACATCAAGGTCACCTATGTGTTTGTTTTGTACTATGGCATTACATGACAACCACTTAGGTATCTCAACACTAATGTATTCATCCCCAAACAAACTTGTTTCATGATCCAGGAAATTTTTATTCAATTGACTTGTACTAACGTTTGTTGGGTTGTCTACCCTATAATAATATTGGGCACAATCTTCTATGGCATCCCATGCTTCTTCAGCACTTAATTCCCTAAAGTCCCCATTGGCAAAACCCTCAATGCGCATTTGGTCATATTGGCCAACACGATAGTAAAAGGTTCGGGTTAGGGATGCTAAAGCGAAACTATGATGAGGGAATTTTCGGAGTAAATTTCTAAAACGAGTCCATGCATCATATATGGGTTCATCTCGATATTGTTTGAAATTCGAGATGTCAATAGGGTAGAATGGCCTTTGTGGTTGGTGGTATGGTGGATTCGCGTACTCCATAATGGTGAACGGAAGAGTCAATGGAAATTACGAACAAAAGCACAAAGAAAATAGATAGACTAAAGAGAATCTAGAAAAGTAAAATAAAAATCTCACTAGAAAGGAATCTAGTGAGTAGACCTAATAGAAATAAAAATTCAACCTAAACAATAACTATTCCCCGGCAACGGCGCCAAAAACTTGATTGCGTGGTTTTGTAACCTTACAACAGGTTTTACCTCTCGAGGGATCTCAAGAGGCTTACAACCCCACCAGGCAGTGTACCTGACCGATGTAGTATAGTGTAGTGGTAAGTACGGGGGATTGATCGTTCTCCACAGGGAATAGTGTTCGTTAGGTATGAAAGGCTACTCTAATTAGGTCTAAGGGTTGAGGAAGATTCTTTTTATGTTTTTATAATTTTATGAAAGCAAGTAAAATCTCGGTTTTGAAGGAGTGGGCGGAATTAGTTGCTAGTCAACTAACCCAAATTTACTACGAATGCAAATAAAATAAAATAACAGAAATGAAAAGTGGTGAGAAACTTATGTGTAGAGAAATGTGTTTACTTAGATTTCCTTACTCCCTAACTATCTTTTACCGGTTAATTAGTGTGTATTAGTCGCGTGGATGACGGGTGTATTCCTTAATACCATTCGTGGGGTGGCGTACTTACTTCCCCAACTCTACAAGCTCCTACTTCACTCCTATGTCGAGCCGGCTAGGAAGCTCCTAACATGGGATCACTAGAATTCGCTTGTGCATTAAATACAACCATAAAAACCTTTAGTACGCGTTTGGTTCATGTTTCTTAAGACGTTCAAGCAAGTTACCGAATAGGAAGTTAGCCAGTTTTCTTAAGCCTAACATAGATAAACAATCATCCAATACAACTAATAACACACTAACAACCAATAATCAATAGCTAGGTTTCATTAGATCTAAGCAAACACAAGATAAATTTAGCCTAACATGTTAAACAAAAGACAAGCATAAGATAGAATCAAACAACACATAGACATATTGAATGATTAATTGATAACTTATCTTTCAATGAAACATGGAAGATCTCAAGGCAAAAAGCCCTGAAAAAGTAGCTAAAATCGTCTTAGGGTTTTATCCCAAAATTCCACACACTAAGCTCTCCCTAATGACAAAAAATTAGAAAACTATATATAGACTTTTACATCTGACGGCGTCACCTTATGGATTGTGACGCCGTCACCTCGCCGCTTCTAGGGTTCCCGGATGACCTTCTTGATGCCGTCCCTCTTTAGCTCTTCAAAAATCCATTCTGGCTTATCAAGGCTTGACGCCGTCTAACAATGAACGTGACGCCGTCCCATTATGATTTAAGCCGTGACGCCCTCGATCAAGTTAAAGCGTGACGCCGTCAGAATTCACATGCTATTTTCACTGGCTTATCATGAGTAAATTTCACGTCCAACTTTTCTTGCCAAAGCATGACGCCGTCCAGAGTAAATTGTGACGCCGTCAAGAGTAACTTTCAGCCGATTTTTGAGACTTTGTCGTTTTCTTCACTTTAATGCTCCAAAAACGTCCAAAATGCCTCCTTTTCCAGATTTCTCCTCAAAAGTACCTAAAATGACAAAAGGAACGATTTAGGGCAATATTTGATCAAATAAATACGATTTAAGGCTTAAATGACCCCTTAAAAGCGGTACACTTTTCGCCTCATCAACTTACCCGGAAGAAGTAGAAGGGACTATAGGAACCCCAATTGAAGTAGAACCTTTGGAAGAAACAAAACTAGAAGAAATATGTTTGAATACTTGTAGTCATAACCTTTCTTTTAGTTCTATGGAAGTTCCTAGTTTTGATGAACCGGAGCCTAAACCAAAACCGTTACCTAATCTTCCATCCTTAGATGTGAACTTAGGAATTGAATTAGGTCCCGATCCACCCATCAAACCATGTAGTCCGGGTAATGTTAAGATTAAGGTAGTAGACTCTAGGCCTTGTAGAGAGGAAGCTAACATAGGAGTGAACAATGACCTTACATGTCTACATCACCCATTCATGATTGATCACAAGAAACATTATGGGTTTAAACCGGGTCTATTGGGTCAAGATGGATTCCCAATTAGGAGTCTCTTGAAGTTGTTAGAAAATGATCCCTTTTTAGGAGAACACTTTAACTCACCCATTGACCAAAGTGAACTAGGTAAGGTTATGATGAAAGGAGCACACCCCTTTGAGCATATAATTCATCCACCAATCTTTCCTCACGTGGCATACTCCTACCGAGCTGGTGTGTATCGCTACTATCACCCGCACTTAACCCTAAGTGTAGGGAAAACCTCCCCTATTTCCGTTAAATAAGGGTAGAGTCAGGCTCGTGACTCGAACAAAAACAAGCGCTTCTTGGGAGGCAACCCAAGCTTTATTTGCTTTGTGTGTTTATTTATTTGTTTGTTTGATTTTATTTGCTTCCGTATGTATGTTTAATTTTTATTATTATTGATTCATGTTCGAAACTAAATTGTGAAAATACTTTATCTTGTTTTTAACTTCGTCTTAACTACATATAAAGGTATTTTGCAAAAGATAAGTGTAAGGGAAATCCAAATCGGTTTATTAGAACAAATGAACATGAATCATAACAATATTAAATTAACATACATATTAGTATTTGTTTGAGTCAAATGCTTGTATCGAGTCATGATGATATTTTGCAGGATTTCCAGGAAGTAAGGTATAGGTTTTTTCAGAAATTTTCCGAAAACTTAACATGAGAATTCTGTCAGATTATTTCTGACGGCGTCAGGATCTACAACCTGACGGCGTCAGGTGTTAATTTTCTGAAATTTTTGAAAGTTTTGTTTTCATAAAAAGTTTTTATTAAATTTCTAACTTATAATCTCCAGGAATCTGCAAAATAATCATTCCACAAGCATTATATCCTTATATATAGAGTTTATCCCGCCGATGTTATGCAGGTTTTCGTGTTTGTTTTCTCAGGTTTAACAGGTTATTTTGGACAAGGAAATGTATGTGGAATCAAGCTTTTGGCGATGCTTTAGTCTTGGAGCTTCTACATTCTCTTTGGAAGAAGATCTAACCGTGTTACTTCATTATCCACCGAGCGAATCAGGGGAGTATTTGATTTCATTCTTTTACTTTATACTTTTACATCTTGTTATTTGAACATTGGGGACAATGTTCATCTTAAGTGTAAGGGGGGGGGGGGTAAAAGTACGATTAGAGAATGCAATTGCACTTGATTTTTGTTTGTTTAATGGTAGATGTGTAATAAAACTGAGATAAATACTTGTTAGGGCAATTTTAGTGCCAAATTTAAAATTTTTTACAACATTTAGGAGTGAAACTTTGATCTTAATGAGCGTCTCATGGATAGGAATTATATGACTAGCACAAAAACCGTACCACTAAAAAAAATTTCCACCCCCAAATATGTGAGGTTCGCCCCTAGAATTGGTAGGAAAAGCATTTATGCTATGATGTGTGTACCGGTAGCACTTAGATTCTAGAACTTGCGTTAGGACCATTCCGAGGCCACAAGTGAGACTACATTCGTGTAGTTAGATTTACTACATGATAAGAGGCATTAGGATTAACCCATTGTTTTACACCTGTGTTTTTGTTATAATTACGTTGGCTACATTGGTCAAGTAATTCCCCCACACCCTTTGCGTTGTACTCATTTTTAGTACACGATACCCCTAGTACACCCCTCAGAGCCTATCTTTTCGTTTCTAACTTTAAGCATTTTACTTAAAGGAAGAATTTGTTTACACCCCACTAAAATGTACACCCAAATCGCCTTAGCCTACCTTGTATGCACTCATTTTTTAGTGCATTATTGTGACAACATTTGTTTAAACCCAAGTTAATTATCTAGTTGATTACATGGTTGCTAAGTCGAGTCATATCCTTGTACATATTGTTTTGGGACGATTGGGACTCATGGGTGAAGTACTAGTGTAATGGAGTAATGGGGAAGAACATCATTTATTACCCCCATATGTGCTAAATATTTTAAAAGTACTCCAAGTGTTTTGATTATCTTAATTCGAGTCATTAGAATAGTAATTTGTAAAGTTATGTAAAAGTTCAAGTGTAAGGGGAATGCAACGCCCCTATGATGTATTATTTTGGATGGTAGGGCAAAAGTGTATGGCAAAAAAAAAAAAAAAAAAAAAAAAAAAAAAAAAAAAAAAAATCGAAAAAATCAAGAAAAATACAAAAAAATGAGAAAAAGAAAAGTAGAAAAAACATACGGACTACCATCCCGTTTCATTTTATGTTTATTTTATGTTTTTGTTATTTTGTTTTTAGCTTAAGATTGAGTCGAGTCTTGGCTTAGCAACATTGTATAGTACATGTAATTGATCAAGATCTTTAACTCGCCACCAGTAAAATATCCTTTATCCAACAAAACCGTGTTTTCCTTTTCCCTACACCTAACGTTATAACCCATTTAAAAGCCCTCTTTGATAGTTTATCTTAGGTGCTTACGCCTAGTGGAGGAGGTTTTCGATCCTTTCCCAAGCCTATGGTAATCTATTCGCTATGACAGGTAGTGAGAGATATTATCCGTTTTCATTTATGAGATTTATTTTGATGACACTTGAGAGATGTGAGTATCTAAACACTACTTGTGAGGTGCTAGTTTGTAATCTTCGTGCTTATTATGATTAAAGTGGAACGACTATTTGTTGCAATTACTTTTATGTTAGCATTAAATGACCCCTAACTTATATTTTGATTAGAATAAAAGCTTATTTGCTTAAGGACAAGCAAATCTCAAGTGTAAGGGTATTTGATGAAGCGAAAAGTGTACCGCTTTTAAGGGGTCATTTAAGCCCTAAATCATATTTATTTGATCAAATATTGCCCTAAATCGTTCCTTTTGTCATTTTAGGTACTTTTGAGGAGAAATCTGGAAAAGGAGGCATTTTGGACGTTTTTGGAGCATAAAAGTGAAGAAAACGACAAAGTCTCAAAATTGTGCTGGAAATTACCTTTGACGGCGTCAGGATTTGTTCTGGACGACGTCATGGCTTGGCAAAAGTGGTGGATGTGAATATTACTCATGATAAGCCAGAGAAATTTGCATGGAATTCTGACGGCGTCACGCTTTAATGTGACCAAGGTCGTCACGGCTTAATTTAAAGAGGGACGGCGTCACCCCTAAGTCTGACGGCGTCAAGCCTTGATAAGCCAGAACGGATTTTGGTGAGCTAAAGAGGGACGGCGTCAAGAAGGCCATCCGGGAACCCTAAAAGCGGCGAGGTGACGGCGTCACACTCCATAACGTGACGCCGTCAGATCTGAAAGTCTATATATAG